>JAGFPH010009091.1:0-11043 GCA_018207615.1 Philaenus spumarius
TAAGTGGCTTCAACTATCATAATTGAGAGTTTTTTTTTTTTCTTTTTAAGTGTACTAAGTAGTTTTCCTTTGCTTTTCCCTAGTATCCTCCTTTATAATTTTCCATTACAGTTTCCTTTCCTTAATTGATTCCTAGGTTATAGCTTACTTCCTTCCTTCCAGAATCTTAACTACTTAGACTCTCCTAACTAATTTTACGCATAATTACCTTTTTTCCAAGTAATATGCAACCCCTATATACCCCTTACTCGTATATTAGGACATTCCAGGCTCCTGATTTGTTTGTAGATTGCATTCAAACGTTTTATTCCTGGATCTGTATGTACAATTTACTTTAAAACAACAAGCAATGCCTTTGCGTGTAACCGAAAAGTGCTTAGGCCTTACCCTGTATCTACCAATGAGTCGAGTTATTTATTTAGGCCTACTTCATTCATTGCAGCGTACTGTGCTCTCTCCCCACTGCCTGACCTTGATCTTGTTTCCGCTCAGCTGTTTTCAAACATCCCCTCCTGGCTAATTTGTTCTCTGCCCTTTACAATCTCATCGCACCGCTTGTGTTTACATTCAATCAAAATATTTACATTTGGGATTCCCCAGTATGGCTAATCACTTTATGCATTAGGCCTACCTTTTCTTCAAAACAATAATATTTACAGTGTTAATTTATTTTTGGACGACAACTTTACTTATTGAATATATGGTTTGAGATCTCGAACATCGTATTTTCCCTTTATTCTTCCTGTATCCCGGTCTTCTACAATATAGGTTTTATTTCCTACTCTTTCATTTATTCGGAAAGGTCCTGTGTATAAAAGAAACAGTTTTCTGGTCTCGCCTTTAAATTTACTCGCCATAATGCTAGTGTTCTGTGTTACTAACACTAAATCCCCTACATTGAAGTTTGTAAATCTGCGACCATGGTTTTGTTTAGCAGCTCGTTGGTTTCCGGCCCTTATAATCCTGGCCTGGCACTTCTGGTGTTTTTCGCGCACCGTTTCTTCTCCTGGATTTGGTTGTTCCCTCGGGAAGACTTCATCCCACACGTACCTCGCCTCCTGGCCAAACTGTATTTCCTGAGGGGTGTATCCTGTGGTGTCGTGTGGCGTTGTGTTTAGAACGTCCTGTATATACTCTAGGTATTGTTTCCAATTTGCCTGTCGGTTGTAGCAATATGTTCTAAGCATTCGCACAATTTCTCGGTTCACCCTCTCCGCCAGATTTACTTGTGGATGTCTTATAGGGATAAGTACATGCCGAACTCTTTCTTCCTGGATCCACTCCTTCCAATTCCCTGAAGTAAACGCCTTGCCATAATCTGTTAGGATACTTTCGGGTTTGCCAACTTCTGCAAAGTACTGCCTCATCTTATCTATACTATTTTCGGTTGTAGGATTTCTTACTGTGTAAAGTTTTACATATTTAGAGAAAATATCCACTACCACTAATATATGTTGTACATTTCCTAAACCTCTTGGTAGTGGTCCTAAGAAATCAATCGCCACTACTCGGCCTATATTATTTGTTATGATTGGCCTACTTTGACCTATTAAATATTGATTCGGGTATTTCGCTCTTTGACAAATATCGCACTTTCTAATCTCTTCCATAATTCTATTGTTCATATATTTAAAATGCCACCTATTTTTAATCATATTATATATCTTATTTCTTCCTGCGTGACCGTACGTTTCGTGCACGTGTTTTATAAATTCTTTTACCGTGTTCTCTGGTACTACAATTTTCAATATTCCATTTACAAATTTACATAATACATTATTTTCAATTCTATAATCTACTTTATTTACAATATCCTGTATTATTTCTAAGCATTCAGGGTTTGCCATCTGTCTGTTTCTCCAATCCTGCAATATTTGTGTAAAACCTGGATTCATCCTTATTTGTTGGATTCGCACTCTCCGTTGGTCTTCATGTCCTACGCTGTTTTCGTACATTCTGCTTGCTATATCGCAAGGGATGTTATCTTTTCCCGCGCAATGCATTACTCTGGGGTTGTACTCCTGGATTCCCAAAATCCATCGTGTCATCCTACTGTTGCCGAACTTGCAAGACGTTAAGAACTTAAGTGCCATGTTATCCGTAATGATCGTTAAGGGTGCACCTACGATTAGTGGTCGAAACTTTTTCAGCCCGTGCACAATCGCCAATAGCTCCAGCTCACATATGGTGTAGTGTTTTTCATACGCTTTGAGTGTTCGGCTCACAAAACCTATCACTTGGATATGCCCGTTCGCGTCTAGCTGGTAAAGTTGACTTGCTATTGCTCCTGTACTCGCATCCGTTTGCAAAAATGTTTCTTTCCCTTCTTCTGGATGGGCTATAACTACGGATTCCTTGAACAGCTTCTTAACCTCCTGGAACGCCTGTCGCATGTCCGATGACCACTCCCACTTCTTGTCCTTTCGCAACAGTTGGTATAATGGTTTGGTTGCCGCCGCATACTTTGCTGTAAACCTTGAGTAATAGTTCACAAACCCCAGAAATGATTGCAGTTGCTTTACACTACGCGGTTCTGGAAACTCCTGTATAGTAGAAAGCTTTTCCGGATCTGTGCGTATCCCCGATGGTGCAAATATAAACCCCAAAAACTTCACCTCCTCCTGGCAAAATATTGTTTTCTTAGGGTTTATGGTTAGTCCGCCATCTTGAAACTTTTGGAATATCATTTCCAAGTGCTGCAGGTGGTCTTCAAAAGTCTCGGAAAGGCAGAGTAAATCGTCTACATAGTTCAGCGTAAATCCTTCCACCTCACCTCCTAGTGTTAAATCTACTGCTCTCACTAATCCTGCTAGAGAGTTCTGTAAACCGAATGGAAGTACCTTAAAATTGTACACCTTGTTGTCAAAAAGGAACCCAGTATACTTCCTGGACTCCTGTGTCAATGGTACCTGCCAGAAACTTGACGTTAAATCTATTTTGGAAATATATTTCGTGCGTCTCCCTTTCCTTAAAATGTCTTCTATAGGTGGCGCACTCTCATAATCCGGAACTATAATCTTATTTAACTTCCTAGCATCCATGCACAACCTAATGGACCCATCCGGCTTCACTACTGTAACCATAGGATTGATGTAAGGTGTCCGCGATCTCTCTATTATATTATTCTCTAACATTTGTTCTATTTCCTGCCTTACGAGCTTTCGATGATTCATGGGGATTGGGTAATTACGATTCACAAAGGTGTCTGTTGCATTAACCTTTAACTCATGAACGTAATTTTTACAAAGTCCCGGCAATTCAGAAAAAACTGTATGATATTTTTCTATTGATTTCTGCAGTAGGCCTTCTTGCTGTTCCGTTAGTATAGTACCATGACTATACTCCTTTGTCAAAGTTATATTATTGCATTTCTTCATTGGAACCGCTACATGCCCTTTTGCTCGGGTTACCGTCTCCCCTCCTTGTCTAAGTTCGCACAGCTGATTTTCCATTAGGTCTACTTTCTCTTTGTACCTAACGTGTTTCCTACTTAATTTAGTCCTATTTACATCAGAAGTAGCAGTGTTTTTAAATCTAACTTTCGATATTTTTCCACGCATATTTAACGGTAGATTTTGGTTACGCGTTTCTGCTCCTCCTACAGATATTAATTCTTTACAAATTGGTTTATTGTTTTTATATCTTTTATTATTTTTATTGCTCATCGAGTGGTCGGAAAAATTGCAGTGTAGTGTAGTGCTTGACTTCGCCTTATTTGGATTACAACGTTTACTAGAATATTCACAGTTATGGATACATTGATTGCGCCGCGACGCTTTGTTGGTAATTGGAATCTTTTCACCATTATACCTAACATTAATTGGAACATTAACCCTTTTTAATGCCCTATCACGCGGAATCTCGTCCTTGGCTTCTTTTGATAGCATCTTCGGTACGATATTTTGTTTGGCTTTCTGCCCCTTCCTTCGTTGAACTGACACCTCCCTCGATATCATCTTATTCAACCTCTCTTCGTTTTGTATCCTAACCTTCTTGTTTTTCCTCGCTGTTGTCTCCGGCTTCCTGTCTTGACTGCTGCCGCACTTCCCTTCCATTACATCATTAATGCCTGTCTCACCTACTTCCGGTTCATTAACGATTTCAGCTTTGTTTACTAACTCGTTCATATTATTTTGATTAACATTTACTTTATTTGTTTTGAGTTTAGTATTCGTTGCCTCGATTTCGTCGGATTTAATTACCTCCGATTTAATTAAATTGCTCTTTTTATTGGTTTTATAGTATCGGGAATTAATATTAAAACATTTTCCTTTTAACCGTGTTATTGCAACTTTTTTATCAATAAACGGGATTTTAACATTTTCCTGACCTATTTTGAACATTGCAAATTTTTCTTGCATGTTTATTTTTGCCTGTAAACTATATAAAAGGTCACATCCCATAATTATCCTAGATTTTAGACCATTTACTACCAAAAATTGTAAATCTACGCTTTTGTCAACCAGTTTAACTTCGATTAGGACTTGCTTGCTGATTTTTTGCACCTTTCCTTTTAATGCACCAATTATCTCCAAACACGCTACCGGTAATTCTAAGATTTTGACATCTTCCGCCTTCAATTGCTCAAGGTAATCTTGCTGGATAACGCTTACTTCGGCTCCGGTGTCAATTTCCATGTAACTAGCATTCGTTCCAAGTTCTACTGGAATCGCGGGTATTTCTTCTAACGGTTTCTCCTCTATAACTGGTTCATCCCTATTATCTAACAAGTCTTCCCTAATATTTACATTTAAACTACCTAACTGCTTAGGCTGACGTTCGCGCTCCTTTTCGCCGATTTTTTCGCCTACTTCAGGTTCGATTCTACTACAAGGAGTAACTTTTTTATTTCCTAAATTTTCGGTGTTTACACGCGTATTTACTTTTTTAATCTTATTTCTTTGTTTTTTTGTTTTTTCATCGGCCCTGTCATTCCGAAAAAATCCATCCTTTGTCAGAACCTCATTTCTTAGTTTTTCGGCTTCTGGTTAGGATTTGAGTTGGAAGGACGTGGTTTATTGGAGTTTGGGTGATTTGAGTTACTTGGGTTTTGAGCATAGGATCTGTGGATTGGTGGGTTATTCCGAGGTGTGAAATTATGCCTGTTTTCCGTTTCCTGAGCGTCCTGGGGTCTACTTCGCCGATTTTCCTCAATCATGTCTACATTATTTAAGAAATCTATCGCGTCTTGAATGGTTTCGCTAGGTTTACCTATGCTGGCTAGTCTTATTTGCTCGCTGAAATGTTGCATCACCGTGAATACAAGGAAACCTTCAGGTAGGGGGGGTTCTAAATCTCGCGCTTTGTTTACAACCATACAGAAATACTCGGTTCTGCTAGCGTTTCCCCTTTCTACATACCTATTATTTTCTATATAATTCCTGACCGCTTTTTGTTTTTGGAGCGACCAGTAATTACTCAAAAAAGCCTCCCTAAACTCGGCATACTTCATCTCTTCGCGATCTGTTATATTAAACCATTCGAGTGCGTATCCCTTTAGATGGCGTCTTATGAATTTTATTTTCTCCCTATCTTCTAAATAAGGATTCAACTCGTCCATTAACCCTTCTATCTCTCTTAAAAATTGTTTCGGCCTCTCTTTACTATTTCCCCAAAATTCAATTTTATTTATTTCGCTGTCAAACCGCGGCATTACAATTCCTACATTCCTACTCCCACTTCCCTGGCTTATCACGTTTCCTATTTTCTTTTCAACGCTCTGCACCCGACTTTCCATTGTCCGGAACCCTTTGTCTACGTTGTCTTTCATGGTGGTCGTGGTTTCCTCCAGAAAATGGATAGCGCCTTCAATTTCCCTAATCTTCTCTTCTCCCTTGGCGTGTTGTTCCTTACACCTCACGCTTTCTTCCTCCAGGCTTCGTTCCAGGTCTCCCAGCTTTCCAGAAATAACTTTGTATAACTCTTTCTGCTCCTTCTCTCGCTGTAGCCTTTCTGCTGCCTTTTCTTCCCGGATTTTTTCATCCTTGAGCCGTCTTCTTTCCTCTTTCCTTTCCCGTTCTTCCTGTTCCCTCTGCTGCCTGGCCTCCTCCCGTTTCGCCCTGGCCTCCTCTATTTCCTTTTCCTTCTTCGCCCTGGCCTCCAGTTCTTCTTGTTTTTCCCTCCGCCTGGCCTCCAGTTCTTCTTTATCTTTCTTCGCCCTTTCTTCCTTATCCTTTTTGTATTGTTCGAAGAACTCTTTCATCGCCTTATCCGCCATATTAACTTTTTAATTGTTTAAAATTTGTTTTAATTATATTTAATTTTTTAAATTTTTTAAATTTGTTTCTATCTGTCGCGTCGGAAAACTCCCAATTATTTTTAATTAATTTTACACCTATTTTTTAGGCCTACGCCCCCCAAGCTTCCGATTTTACCGCGACAAATTTAATATACTGGTTAATTATTATTTTTTGTTTAATTTTCACTCCCCCTCTGAACCTTAATACGACACGAAACCGGGAAATATTTCAGACACGGGAAATAGCAGTAGTATGGCTTAATATTAAACACAATTCTAAAGCTAACATACACAGTTTTAAGCACAAATAATTTTACGTTAGTTCTTTGACCTATTTTCACTTTTGGTTAACTTTTTAACCACAAGTGAAATCGGCCAACACCGAAGGGCGCCAATTCTACAACGAATAACTGTTTTTGAAATTGTTCGTTTTAGAAATTTTTCGGGTCCCACGTTTCGGGACGCCAATTCTACAACGAATCTTCTTTTTAGAAAATTGTTCGTTGGAGAATAAGTTATTTCCACCTACTGGAAGTCTTATAGGCAATCTCACTTTGTTTGGCCTAGGTGAAATAACTATGTGTCGAATATTCAGTTCACTGACTATTCTGACAAAAAACTTTACTTTATACTTCCAGTAATTTATTTCTAATTTTAGCTCAGTAAGAACACAAGTTAATAATTTTACTTTTTGTAAACCTCTGAAGAGTGAGTACACTGGAACTAACCTTGTAAATTGCTTATTTGTGCTTGCAGTTATTTTATGAAATTTCACTTTATCAATTCTTAATCTAAAATTCATAAACTATTGGGATATTTGAATACTAGGTGTTTTTGTAAATAATAACTTTTTATAAAATAAAATAAAATTTTAATAATTTCCTTTTTCTAATTTTAAACATAAAACAAAATTCTTGTATTTAATATTTTCCAAATGAAATCAAATAATAACTTTCTTCTCAAATAAAATAATAACTTTTTAAAACTATAAGGCAGAACTAATCTCCTAATTTATTATAACTTATTTTAATATTTTATTATTTAATTGAATTTAATTTATACGTTAATGAAAATTTGAATTTACGATTTAATGAATTTACTTCTTTAATTAATTACAAATATTTCTTAATCTAACATCCTAAGTAACCCAGTATTTAAAATAAATTTATTTGAATTTACTTCAGGCAATTTAATGGGGACTAACGTATTTTACGCTTCTACCGACCTTTTCACACTTGTCCAGGCGTCGCGACGTTTGTGGTGAAATCCGCGAACGCTGTCCAGTGATGACGAGCTACAGATGTTCTGCGTGCTGATAGAGTTGTCTTGTGGGTGAAGGTGGTGTCCTGTAGGGTTGTCTGGATGTATGATGGATGGCTTCTTAAAGATGGATGTGGTGATGCCGTGTCTGCAATCCCGGTTCGTCTATTCCCTCGTAGCTACAGTTGCATGTCCTGGTGGCCGCCTGGTGGTGTCCTGGAGTCCTGTCTGGAAGCTATACGAATCACTCCATGTATCAGCTGTCCTGTAGGCTATGTTTTTCTTCCAGAAAATCCCAAGTTAGGCCAACTTGTATAGACTAAGTTGCCACTGAAGTTCTTGTAGAGTTAATGCGGTGTCTATTGCTGCATCCCAGATGATAACCGCAATGCCGTATCTTCTTACTTGTTATAAAAATTTAATGTTTAACGAAGAAAATACTCAGCTTCTAGCACGCTAAAGTATTTTATAAAAAACAAGTATCTGCTCTCGATGCGTCAACTTACATCGTAAGAATATTAAGCCTCCCGAGTTTCCCCGAGCAATCGTTTATATAAGGTTTTTCGGCACTATTTCATTGCCAACCTAAGCTTTCTACCACTGTATTTCAATAATGCTTTAAAATCCATTTTTCCGCCAATTTCAAACTACTAGTCTACGTAACTTTTCATCCTGAATTTTATTATAATTTTTTCATAATTTCGTAACATGATTTAGCCTTTGTTTTAATTAAGTTTCTATTGTTTCTTTGAGTACGCCCCTTTTCGTAAACTGGTCACCCTGTTCTCCTTCCATCCGTCTCGTCTTTGGACCTCCCCTCTACCGTCTTGCGTTCTTATCTGGCTTCCCTCAGTTTTGTGCTATGGAAATCCTTTTTCCATGTAACTCTTCCAGGGTTTACCCGATTTTCCTGAAACTGACATCATTTTCCTCAGCTCGTTGTTACCTTTCCACACGAACTCGAGTGACGTTCGTACGACTCCTGGTTCGCGTACACGACCCGCGCGCGTTTTTCCGCGGCGATTTTTCCCGGAAAAGTCTTAACTTTACACTTCTTTCGGTTTTTCTTTTTCCACTTTTCTTGTCCGTTGGTTTTCATTCACTAGCCGGATTTTCATCTCATTTCTGCTTCTGGTTGTCTTGCTGTGAGGTTAGGGACTTCAACGATTTTTCACAAACTAGGGTTTTACTTTACTCCCGAAACATATTTCAAATACTGGATTATTTTTACCTAACTACTTCGTTTGCATACTATTTACTATTCTGAATTGTTAAAAGTTTGAGTTTAAATTTTCCATTAGCTGTAAAGGTGCAAATTCTATCACCTTTTTCCTTTTATAAATTTTCTAGTTTTTCTTTTACATTATAAATTACATTTATCAATACTAAAACTTGTTTTAGTTAGAATTTAAAAAACTTTATTTTTAACCTACTTTTTTATCCTTTAAACTTTATGAATTACCATTAACTTTTTTATATGACCAAATTTCGCTAAAACTTATTTCACCTTTATTTTAGGCCTTTTTAAGAAAAGCCTAAAAAACCTTTTCTTTTTTAAATTAGAGGAATTTTGAAAATTTTCTCATTCTTTGAAAGCTCGTATCTTACGTAACTTTATGATTTTTTAATATCTAATCTTGCAGTAAATACACCCGCCGTTAGCGTAATGCATTTCCCGAAGATTTTTATTTTTTATTCAAATCTTGGATTTTGGCTTCCCGTAGGAATCTTTTAAGTAATTTTTATAAGTTCCCAATCCTTTTCAGACAGGCAGGGTCCAAAAGTTTAATTCTACCCGATAACAGACCGCCCGCGTATACATGCTGATCTCGTGACCTACATTTGGCTTTAACTCACTGCAAGTCCCTATTATTCAAACTTACAAAATTAATTGCAAATTTAAACTCAAGACCTACAACGAGTTTTGTCCGTTGTAATACATATACATATATATATATATATGAATTTTAATGACACCCCAAAACGTGTTCTGGGGACCATGATCGGTGCTCATTTGCTACTCCCGACCTTGGGTCTCACCATAAGGGCCACTGCAATAGCTCATTTTTCCTATGGAAATTCGCTAAAAAGCTCTAAAGTACGAAAGCTTGTAGAGAAAAACTAGTGTTAGAATTGTTAATTCATATTTTTCCGAGGACGTCTCGCGTTTTTCTGGTGGATTTCAGATCGAGAGAAGCCTGAATTTTTGTAAACATGAGTGTACTCAGCATATAGACATCTTTGAATTCCCTTAAGAATTGGTACGTCGTTTTTATTAACGGTCGAAACTCTTCTTGACCGAGGCAGTTTCAGGACGCCCAAGCAAGGATTTCCGTCGCTCAACTTTCCTCGTGATTTACAAAGGATAAATAATTCATATTTAAATTATTTAAAAGTGAATACATCACGCGGGGAAAGAAAATCCTTCGACAGGAAGTGTGTAGGGAGGGAAACAAGGAAATCCTTTCAGTAAGGTAAAAAGCGTGATGGACCCTAAACATATAAATATGTAAAGTCAAGTGATGGGACGAACTCTCGGGACGTTAGGATCAAAGCATAGAGGGTAAGAAGGTCAATCGTTTTGGAAATGCATTTAGTGGCGGTCTTGCGGCCAATGCTGCTATGATTTCTTGTTTTTGGAATATGACAAAAAAATCACAAAAAATCGAATCTTCTACTTATATAAAGCTAGACGGTAACACTGATTCACTGACATTAATTATTAGGCACTTCCCATAATCGGAACCCCGTCAACCTTATACTTGAATTAAAGCTCTCGACGAGAAACTCTTGGGAAAATTGCCAGAATTTAACATTTTTTAATTTTAGAAGCACCTTTTGGGCGGGAACGATTTTTTAGATTTTTTTTTTATTTCTTCATTTTCCCACTTTGAGCGCATTTAGCAAGAAAGCGGTAAGAGGTAGCAAAAAATGTTAAATACAAAAGTTGTAGAAAATTAAATTTCAAAGGAGAGATTTTCCGTCAGATTCACGATACAATAATCCATTTAGCCACTATTCATCCGAGAAGGGAGGCTCCTCCCAACGTCCTTAAAGCTAGACGATTTCACTGATTCACTGACATTAATTATTAAGCACTTCCCGTAATCAATTGTAATTCAATCATGTGTCAATACATGATTTGTAATTACATTTTATTTAGTTATATTTTATTTGTTTGTTATTTGTTTGTTGTTTGTATGATTGAGTGTGAACATGCCTTTTATTCTCTCCGCGCCTTGGGCTGCTCTTTGCTGTTAGTAGATTTCGTGCATCTTGATGCCTAATTGTGAAGATAGTAGAACTGAGCATGGTCTTGGTGTTCTTGGAGCTCCACAGCTTCTTTCGCAAGCCTTGTCTCCGTATCCAGAGTTCTTAAAAATAGTCCATGTTAACGCTCAGTCTTTACCGGGGCATGTCCCATGTATTACACGTTCAACTCTGCAAATTGCTTACGGGTATAAAGAACTACTTGTTTATGCTACAGTTGATTTTTGTACAATGTAAAAATAAATTAAACTTAGAATAAGGCTCATTTAACATGC
>JAGFPH010009091.1:20526-42126 GCA_018207615.1 Philaenus spumarius
AACAAAACAAAAAAATAATATTCTACCTACGTCAATCGTATAAAAAAGTTATTGTCCCAGGCGGGATTCGATCGCGCGACCTTTGAATTACTGGCCGTCCTCGCTACCGTTGTGCTACCCCGTGCCGCCGTCGCCGTGATGCTAGATTGACAACATAAACTTGTTTATTTTTTAACATTTCCCCATAATTATGAAACGCCGAAGTTTTGATAAAAGCGGGTGGTGTCATTTTGTTTGGCATCTTAAGCACTATAAATACTGAAAATTTGATCAAAATCGTTAGAGCCGTTTTTGAGAAATTTGCATTTTTGTCGTTTTTTATTGGTTTTTTGGGGTAAATTACCCTTAAAAATTAAAAATTCCAAAAAATGAAAAAAAACGCCTGGAGATATTAGGGTTTAGTACCTACATACCAAATTTCATGAAAATCGGACCAATAGTGTCCCCTCTGGTCGTGTATACATACTGACACACTGACAGACAGACACCACGTTAAAAACACTTTTTTGGGTTCAGGGAGCACCAAAACAAAAAATTCCACTAAAAATATTTTTGGGTTCAGGGAGCACCAACACAGATAATTGCACTAAACAATTTTTTGGGGTTCTGGGAGCACCAAAATAGATAATTCAACTGAAAATTCAAATTCGAACATTTTTACGAAAACAATACTTTCTCCATATACTATGTATAGGGTGGAGAAAGTAAAAATCTACAATATTTTTTTTTTTTTTTTTTTTTTTTTTGCTTTCCATGCCACTTTGTGCCTTTCGGCTAACGAGCATGTTTTTTTGGGTTTTTTAATATTTTATGGTCCCCCGCGGGATTTGAACCCGGGACGTCTTGCTTATGAGGCAAGTACCATAGCGGTTGAGCTATGACAGAGGACCTAAAATTCTACAATAAACACTTTTGTATTACTTATTCAAATACACATTGAATTAAGAAAAAAACGTTTACACTAAACTATTTCAACCCAGAGGGTAAATAAATTCGTGTTTAAATTGCTTGTCTTTGATAAACTTAATCTTTCAGAATGGTTTTGTCACATGCTTAAAATATGTGGAACGAACACCGACTTAGTTCGAGGGACATACGACCATGCATTTCCGAGTGAATTACATTTAAAACCTTTAGTCAGTACCTGATTGGAAAGTTGTCCCTGTTCATAAAGCGAAATCCTTAGAAATACCCTAGGAATGTGGTCACGAAGATAGGACCAACAATGGAGCTTTTGTCCAGCTGATTAAAAAAGAATGAACGTGCGGCTTTTTAATAAAAATGTTAAGGGACTCCGGAGCGCCCTATCTCGGCAATGTTAAAAATACAATACTTAAGGATCATTTTCTCAGAAACTACTGGATCAAAATTAGTAAAATTTTATCAATGTGTTAGTACTACTTAAATACCAAATTTAACGTGAGGGTTTTGCAATAAAAGCATTCGAATACATTTTGTCATTATTTTTATAAAATAATAGAATTTTGACCAGTTTTTGAAACATTTCTCAGTCATAACTTAGAAATGATCACTTATACAACAATTTGCTCGCTTTAAAACCTGTAGTATACTCCATTAAACAACCCCTGAAAATTTCAGATCATTATGTTTGATAGATTTTGATGTAAATGTTCCTTTTGTGAATAAAATATATGATTTCCAGAAAACATGTTTAAAGTTTTACTTACATATTTAATACATACCAGCCCCATATGCAGGGTTGTCATCAGCTGAATATCATCAAAGACTGTATAATCAGGTTAGGCAGTACAGAAAAAGCTAAATAACCCTACCAAAACACAAATTCCCACCATAGACGGCAATCTTAATTATTTTCAAATTGGATAAATCTTATCAAATTATTAAGAACATGATACAGAATTTGTCTTATTCTCATGTGACATACGGACCAAAAACGTATTTTACCCACTTAAGAGTTGAGATATAATAATAAATTTAGGCTTTTTTTAAAGCTGGATAAAAGGGCAATAAAAAAAATTTAGGTGCTCCGGAGCCCCTTAAGCCTGTATGCGAATGGATAAGGGACTTGAGAAGTATCGGTAACAGTGCCTAATTTTTGCACGTTTGCAAAAGATTCCGGAAACAGGTGACGGAAAAACAATTAAAGATTTGTAAAAAGTTTCACATTATCTTGCTATTATAATCTGGAATTAAGATTAGAATGGAAGTTGTTATACCATCTGAAAAATAAAGGCGCTTTATAAAGGAGGTTTTTGATTGGGTATTAGGTATTCACCCAGGGTTCAGAAGAGGAAAGCCCAAATAAGCGTAGAGAATATTTGCTGGAGAGAATGGATGGTGAATGGAGAACGCTTATGAAAGGTCCTATGGCCCGGTGGGAGTTTAAATAAATGCATATACCCGAAACTCTTCAGGTTTGAACCTAGGTCAGTCTCTCTTCAATTTCCTTCTTCCTAAATACCTAGTAGGATCAAAAGGTAGTAGGACTGAATTAGTTTTAATTTTGTTATTGAACAATTCGGTACAAATCCTTAGCAGTACTCGAAGTAGCACCTTTGTACTGGAGCAGGCCTTCTGGAACTCGCTTTTCGGGATCCCCTTCAGTGACGCCGTCATGGCCCCTCGGACGTCTTTTACGGAGCTGTATCGGTTTCCCTTGAGGTCCCGCTTGAGCCGAGGAACGAGGAAAAAATCCGACGATCCCAGATCTGGACTGTAACGGCGGTGTGGTGGAGCAACGTGGCAACCATGTGCTTGGCCAGAAACTCCTTCATCAGCAGCGTGGTGTTGCACGGCGCGTTGTCGTGGTGAAGCGTCCAAGAATCGGCGATGTCTGGACGCACGCGGAGGACGCGTTTGCGCAACCTGTCAAGCACGTCCACGTAAAATCTGGCATTCAAAGTTTGTCCAGAGTGTACAAACTCTCTGTAAACTACACCACGACGGTCAAAAAAACATATGAGCATGGATTTTACCCTTGACTTGCTTATTCTGGCTTTCTTCGGACGCGGGGAGTTGTTGGTGTGCCACTGTTGAGCGGCTTATGACAGCATCCCCGTAGGCGTCCTTAATAATTCCGAGGATCTCCGTCGCGGTTTTCCCGAGTTTGACGCAGAACTTAATGGCGTAGCGCTGCTCGAGATTTCTCTCCATCTTGGATCGCGACGATACTTCTAACAGATGTTCAAGGAAATTGACGTGCTTACTCTCCACTTGCACGCAGACGACTAGAAACAAGATCGATCTCTTCCGAAGGATCCCCACTACCACGTGTGGTCCGACCGCCCTTCACCGCTACGTTCGCGCTACAGAAATTCAGTCCTAGTACTTTTGATCCTGTCGTTTAGAAAGTGATAGAAAGTGAAAAAACTAACTTTTTTTTTTAATGAAATAATGATCTTTTTTTTCCACTTATAAACTTATTTGAGGTGTACGAAAAACACTTCATTAAAATTATTTTAGCCTAAAATATTTTGGTAAAGTTTTAACATTTAAAGGTGGCCAAAATAAAAATAATAGATAGATAGGTAAGTTTCAGATTAATGTTGTTACTTCATTATTTACATATATTTAAGTTCTGAAGACTTGTCACTTTATTTCAGTTGTAGTTTCAATTAGTATTTCCAGATGTGACTGAAACATAAAACTTGAATTTGGTAGGTGCTTAGACAAAAATTTAAAGTTAGCGTTCTGTTGTGAGTAGATCGAACATGGATGTACGCTTGAAACGCGCGCCGGTGTATGAACTAAGACTAGATTTTACATTCTACCAAGCACTTGAAGGACGGATTACTCTATTAATTATTTTGCAGCATTATCGGAACCCGACCTCCAGTTTAATTACATTTAGTACCCCGAGTTGGGAACTTGCATTTAGTTAATCGCATTATCAAGTAGCTCCCACCTGGCCTAAAGTTTCATGTAGAGATTCCGCGTATCTTGTTCACCCTTCGACACGATCCGGCTCTATAACTTTGGATTTATCGTTTATACATGAATCGTGTAATTCTCTGAGCATACGAAACCCTTTTTACTAAATTGTTCAGAATTTGTGCGACCAAGTTCCGTTTTGTCAGTGTGTTTCTATGGTTTCCTTTTTTTTCAACAGAAAGACTAATTTTACTTTATTAAAAAAATGAAGAAATTATTTGCACACTTTTTAGGTAAAGACCAAAACACAAATTAACATCGTGTACAGGTAGATCTTATTGAATGTTTTCGAATTGGTCACTGGACTGGAGCTGTACAACTATTACCATTCAGTAGGCTAACATCCCTAGATATAGCCCAACCAATAGAGATTTGTTCATGTTATTGAATATAACAGCGAGCGACATCCACCGTGACTTTAAGGGTAGCACATAGGTATTTAAAATACAAAAACTATCAGGCTCATTAAAAAAAAGAAATAACAATAAATTAGGACTTTTTGTATTTTTTGTTGAAATTATAAAAAAATATGAATAGATCACATGATACCTCCAATGGGACATTTGTAGAGAATTATAAACCCTACAAAATTTGTTTTTTATAGACTACTAGCTGACCCGGCAATGCTTTGCTATTGCTTAATTTGAAACTTTGAAAGCCTGTAATTCGTATCCCTGAGGATCGATGTAAATTATAATGGGATTCTGCTCATTGCTTGATTTACCTAACTAAAATTATATTCATTTTTCGATCCAAATCAGTTGTTGATCAAAATCAGCTGTTGATCAAAATCCGCTGTTTTAAGCTTTTCATACGAACAGCTGTTTTTTGTGCCCCTGATAAAATCAAAAGAAATATTTCTTCTTCTTCCTTAAGATTGACCTTCCATAAGATTAACATTGAAACTTTGAGGGCCACTGGGGCGTAGCCCTAGTGTCCTAGGACTTCGGTAAATGGCCTAAAACCTTCCCAGGGTTAACCTGTGTTACTATGCAAAATTTCAAAGCAATCGGATGGACGGTTTGGTAACGCATAAATGACAAACATACAGACAAACGGACATACATTGAATTTTATATATATAGACAATCGGACCACTGTCATCAGATAATCGTATCATTATCATATTGTATCAACCCTTATTCAAAAATCGAAGATATACGAATTGTAGGTTTTAATGTCTAATTTCAGAATCCGTTTAGAAAATTTAAATCGGGCCACTCAAGTTAATAGGGTGCACATTATGCAAGATAATAGCCTAAATTGTTTATACTGAATTTGTGGGAAACTATAAATGCGACAAATTTCACCTTCCGCGTGTTTGATGTACATATAATAAACAATCATTTTCCGAAAGATCTGCTCTTAATATTATAAATTAACAAAAATATTTTTTTTTAAATGGTAATTTTAAGCGTTTTCCTACTTTTATCGGTGAAAAATGTTCCGATTGGGTTCAACAAAAACAATTTTTTAGGGTTTTTAATCATCTACAAATGCCCTTTTGGAGGTATCGTGATCTATTCATAACGTTTTATAATATCAACGAAAAACCCCCCAAAAAACTTAATTTATTGTTATTTTTATTTATAAAAAATGCGCAAAAGCTCCTTTCCTGATAGTTTTTGTATTTTACATACCCATGTGCTACCTTTAAAGTCATTGTGGATGTCGCTTGCTGTTAAATTCGATAACAAAATTAACCTTTTTTTTGTTCTATTGGCTGGGCTAACATTCCACAAGACTAAGTTGTTCAAATTATACAGTGCAGATGTTGAGAAATGGAACCTCAAATACGATTCGGATGTGTGTTGTATTGTTGGTACTGTTACATGTGTGAAATAACAGCCAAAACCAGATGTGAAATTATGTCTCTTCTCGGATATTGAACAAGTTTCATATTGTTCTAAAGTTTATTGAAATTCTCTAGTGTTGGTGAAGTTTATTCAGAGTAAATGTTTGTATCTGAATTACAAAAATGAAACTTTTACTTGTGTCTTCCTGAGAAACGTTTTGCAATATTAGATGTAATATTAAGTTGAGCGCAAAGAAGGTTTTTTTTTAAATTTGGTATTTGTAATCATGTTTTGACAGATTGTTGCATTCATAGAGGAATTAATCTAAAACACCTTGTGACTTATTAAATGTCTAGTATATAAGAAAATGTTGTTTAGCGTTTCTCTTAAACGATTATTTAACCATGTATCTATGTTCTGTTAATCTATATATTAATAGGCAAGCACAAAACTTGTCGTCCTTTTTTCTCAGCTTGTGTGCATCGTAGCAGAAATTCGCGCATACCGTTAGAAAGGTAGTGTCCTGTAGATGAACAGAATCCCATTATAATTTACATCGGTCCTCAGGGATACGCCCCAGTGGCCCTCAAAGTTTCAATGTTAATATTATGGAAGGTCAATCTTAAGGAAGAAGAAGAAATATTTCTTTTGATTTTATCAGGGGCACAAAAAACAGCTGTTCGTATGAAAAGCTTAAAACAGCTGATTTTTATCAACAGTTGATTTTGATCAACAACTGATTTGGATCAAAAACTGAATATAATTTTAGGTTAGGTAAATCAAGCAATAGCGAAGCATTGCCGGGTCCACTAGTATTGATTATTTGGACATTAGCTAAAACATACACAAAGGTTCGGGAATATGATTCAACTCCCATTATGAAGCGTCTGAAACTGCAGGAACATAGGCCTAGAGTCTTAGGCCTGTGTAAAAGAAAGCTGTAGTAATCAAATTTTATGTTCTGGCCTTGACCGTCAGCACTTGCTTGCTTTCTCTTTCGTGCATTTGCTGCACTTTTAGTACGTGTGTTTTTAGTGAATTTCCATGTCAGCCGGTTTCCATAGAACTCTTATTTTAAGACCTAAGGTCAGGATCGATTATGAGCACCGCTCATGGTCCCCAGATCTCAGTTTGAGGTGTCATTAAAAATGTTATATATATCAGTAAATTTGTTCGCACACTCGCGGGTGCATTTTACGTCCAAATTTGGTACACGCGTTGGTTGTCTAAATCGCTAGAACGAGTTCGTTACCCAACAACCGGAAACATGTTTTTTAACCAGAAGTAAATCATTTTTTGAGATTTTTCCTACTTGAAAGATACTTTGGGGGGTTTATCTAAAATATATGAGATTATTCTGCACGTTTAGTTGTTTTACGCGACCTTAAAGCCCATCTGGTTTCTCCAAAAGCTATCAAAACGTAAATACCATAAACTTATCCGCCTCAAATTTAGCTAAGCGAGCATGTCTTTTGCGAGCGAAAGGAAGCTTATATATATAAGCCAAATACCACTCACTCACTGACTCATCACGATTTCTCAAAAACTACTGAACGGATTTGGAATAAAATTTGGTATGTAGCTTCCTCTAGGGCCATAGGTGCAGGCTAAGAAAAGTTTTCGAAAAATTCGAAATTTTAGGGGGGGAATTGGGGGGTAAAATTTACTAAATCACGATTTCTCCAAAACTACCAAACGGATTGGAATGAAATTTGGTATGTAGCTTCCTCTAGCGCCGTAGGTGCTCAATAAGAAAGGTTTTAAAAAAATTCGAAATTTTAGTTGGGTTTGGGGGGGGGGGGGGCAAAGTTACTAAAAAAACCACCGAACGGATTGGAATGACATTTTTTATGTAGCTTCTTCTAGGGTCAAAGGTTTTCAAAAAATTCTAAAATTTAGGGGTGTTTGGGGGGGTCGAAGTCACAATTGTTTTTAACTTTAGATAGTTTTACCAATTGTACGTTTAATTAATAAAATTGAAAACATCGATATCCTTGATTTTATTGTAATGTTAACAAGAAACAAAAAAATATACAGTATTATATTATGAAACTAGCTGACCCGTACGGCGTTGCCCGTGGTGGTTGTTATTTTCAGTTTTTTTAACGTAATTTTATTCTTTATAAGTGTTCAGTCAGTGAGTGGTATTGGGCTTTTATATATATAGATCTTAAATAATAAAAGCACTATTATCATAATAATAAAAGATCTGAAATTATGATTTTAGTAACTTTGATCAACCCAAACCCCTCCTAAAATTTCGAATTTTTTCAAAATTTTTCTTATTGAGCACCTATGGCCCTAGAGGAAGCTACATACCAAATTTCATTTCAATCCGTTCGGTAGTTTTTGAGAAATCGTGATGAGTGAGTCAGTGATATTTCACTTTTATATATTATATAGATGACGTAGTTCTTAACGTAAAATTCTTCCTACTGGAACTATATCCTTCCTTTTTCTTGCCTTCACAAGTTTAAGCTCAGTCAAACATGTACACTGTTGAATGCAGAAAATATTTTTGAAATGCTATTTTACACAGTAAATTTAATCTGCCAAACAATGACTTTGAAACAGCTGGGGTGGGTGTCGAGTGGAGGAGGATGAGTGGACAGTGCTTGAGTTAATGAAGTTTGTACAAGTGTGTTTGCCGACCACTCAAACTCTTTCCTTTGTTCAATCAAAATAATATTTCTCCATCGTCTACTGGCCGCTTTGACTATCAGGTTGCACCAATTGCTGGTCGTGATCGGTAAGTGGAGAGGGGGAAACATTTATTTCTGACAGATCCAGTTTAAAGCATTTATGCTGTTTCGTTTCGACGACCGTTTTCAAAATGAATAATGTCAGTACACAGCTGTGTAAAATTGTTGGGGTTGAAGGGTTAGTGATACATTACTGTTCAGTACTATATTGGATATTTATAAAACTAATCAGAATCTTAAAAACATACTTTGATTCCCAGGCGTTGTAACTGTGTCGATTTCGAGAAAATTTGCATTGAATATGCGTCAAAAGGCTAAAATCTCGCGGAATTATATACCTTTTTTAAAAACGTGTACTGAGGAAAATAATTGCTCAATATTCACCAAACTTGCTAAACATATAACTTAGGTATTGTATAACTTTTTAAAGAAATTCATGGAATGCCTCTTCGAGAAAATTTGCATTGAATATGCGTCAAAAGGCGAAAATCTCGCGGAATTATATACCTTTTTTAAAAACGTGTACTGAGGATAATAATTGCTCAATATTCACCAAACTTCCTAAACATATAACTTAGGTATTGTATAACTTTTTAAAGAAATTCATGGAATGCCTCTTCGAGAAAATTAGCCTTGAATGTGCACCAAAATGCGAAAATCTCGCGGAATTTAATACTTCCTTTAAACACTTGTACTGAAAAAAATAATTGCACAATGTTAACCAAATTCGCTAAACATTTTAAACAACTTAGGTGATTGTGTGTGTTTTGTATATTTTTTTAAAGAAATTCGTGGAATGCCTCTTCGAGGAAATTAGCCTCAAAGGCGAAAAAGGCGAAAATCTTACGGAATTATATACCTTCTTTAAACACTTGTATTGAACAAAATAATTACTCAATATTAACCAAATTTGGTAAACATATAATTTAGGTGGTTGTATGTATTGCATAATATTTTTAAGAATTATCATCTGCAACGTTATGTCAAATAACACGTAAGAGCTAAGGTGAATCGTGCTTACACGGCGTGTCATGGTACCAGAGTGACGTCACATAGGAGGGGGGCAAGAGGAAGGTTAGAACAGTCGGCGAGCAAACATCAACGAACATCAAAGAAGTGGACCAGCCCTTGTATTTTATAGCCCTGTAGTCGATATCTAACCTGTGTTCCGAAACTTTTTAATCGTGTTCTAAACGATTTTGAGGTACCATATACTTTAGTTATTTTGGGGGAGGGGAGATGGGTCGAGTTATCTGTTTCTAAAATAATTTATAAAACACGATCAACCATTCAGTAATCTATATAATGGTTAATCTAAATTAATCTAATATTCCATTAATAAGCTGTGCGTGACTACTTAATAACCTAATTGTTTACCGTTCATTGATATACAATATTCAGTACTTACATTTAATGGATTATGGTAATTTAATATACTTTTCAACATTTAAATGGGAAATATTGCGTTCACGTTTTGTGATTGTATTGATTACCTATATAAAAACTACCACATATAAACTTCATAGTTGGTATTTGTTAAGAATTAACTAAGCACCACTTATCCAATTGAGATTGTTTTGCAGTATCTGTTACTTTAGTTGGTCTTTGTTACGAGTTAAATGAACTATCACATATCCATTTCAGATGAAATTGTCAAATATTGCCTCTTGAAAAGCCTGAACCCTATGTAGGCCAGTCGGTAGAGGTAAATTTAGACCAAAAGTTCCAGTAATTTGCATACGGCTGAATTTTTATTAATAAGTACATTAAAGTATGTAGATTAACATAAAAAAAGTTTACCAGTCTATCTATTTCCCAAAGTCGAAAATAAAATCGATTATCATTATTTTTTTCGATTATCCTTAATATTTCGAGCTGGGATGAAGGTAGATTAAAATAAAAATACCACCGTGTAGGAGAGTTATTTTTCAACAAAAAATGTCATGTATTTATTTCGTCCGAGCAATGGTTTGTTTGGAAAAAAATCGATAATGCAGGTATGTATTTTGCAGCAGGGGAAATCACTAAAAGGGGACATTTTATTCATATATGAAGCGTTGGCTCATTCTAAATTGGCCGAATTTTAATGTATCGAATTGAAACTTGACATAGGAGTTAAAATATATATTTTCAACATTTATGCTGAGTCTCAGCTTGTTATCTTGAAAATTACCCGATCTAGAGCCACTTGACTTAACAATGGGTTTCTCGATTTTAGGAGTACCGGACCCACCAATTCATTTTAAAAAGCTCTAGTTTAGAAAATTTTCAAAATATCAACCTGAAAGTTTTTTTACAAGTTAAATATATAGATTCAAACAAGATCAAGGAGTATAAACCTTTTTTATTATTTACTTTTCAAAACCCAAGTAACTTAAAAAAGTATAATTTTATACCTTTTTAGATTTTTCATCAAAACGCTTGAGTTAATCGGCTGCAGATTAGTCAATTTTTTAAGTATAGTTTTTTAAAATAAGTACAGCAAAAAACAATTGTGTTTTAAACTTCTGTACCAATTTTTAAATCGATATGTTCAAAAATGTCGAAAATGGAGTCGTTGAATCCAAAGGTGTTATAGTTAAAACGAGATAGGTAAAACAGAAGACCATATTCAAGCGCCTCGTTTTTAAAAATATCATGACAAAAATCGTTCATACTTACTAATAATATTTATACTGGTGTACTCAACTTGTAAAACAAATTTGATGTTGATATTCCAAAAATTGACGAAACTGGAATAGATTGAAATTAGTTCGTGAGTCCGGTACTCCTAAAATCGATAATCCGACTCCTAGATCGGGTAATTTTCAAGATAACAAGCTGAGACTCAACATAAATGTTTAAAATATATACTTTAACTCCTACGTCAAGTTTCAATTCGATATATTAAAATTCGGCCAATTTAGAATGAGCCAACGCTTCATATATGAATAAGATGTCCCCTTTTAGTGATTTCCCCTGCTGCAAAATACATACCTGCATTATCGATTTTTTCCAGACAAACCATTGCTCGGACGAAATAAATACATATGACCTTTTTTGTTGAAAAATACCTCCCCTACACTG
Organism: Philaenus spumarius; assembly: GCA_018207615.1. Taxonomy (NCBI): domain Eukaryota; kingdom Metazoa; phylum Arthropoda; class Insecta; order Hemiptera; family Aphrophoridae; genus Philaenus; species Philaenus spumarius. Next base: position 32,003 of record JAGFPH010009091.1, read on the forward strand.
TGGTATTTTTTATTTTCCTCTATCTTCATCCCAGCTCGAAATATTAAGGATAATCGAAAAAAATAATGATAATCGATTTTATTTTCGACTTTGGGAAATCGATAGACTGGTAAACTTTTTTTATGTTAATCTACATACTTTAATGTACTTATAAAAAAAATCAGTCGTATTGCAAAACCTATACCGACTGGGCTAATGATCAGATCTGGGATTGCTAAATATACAACCTAACTATGACAAATTAAAACTTTATCTTTTTTTAAGTAATCGTGTGGTATATAATTAAAAATTCAGGCGGAGTGTACTTAAAAAACTTAAATGCATTTTTCAACGCGTATAGCCTACATTTAATTTTAATAAAATAAATACAATTAAGCTGAGTTGGACAACTAGTACATTATGAACATTATGTTTATACATTTGTACATTATATTACATGATTGTAAGAGGTCTAATACAAATTCTTTAAAATGCCTTTTACAAAGCTGTATCTACATTTCCAATAAACACTCTAATTCTCCCGTACTATTGTAAATATGTTATGGTAATGTACAAACCACAACAATGCATTTGTCGAATTAATAAATCCATTTCCAAGAGAATGCGCTGGGACATTGATTAATTGTGGGTTTTCAACAGCTGTTTGGACGATGATGATGAATGTCTAGTGATTAGGGTCCATCTGTGTTTAACTGAACCCACAAACAGAACAAACATCGTGGTTTGTATAAATACAAGCTGGTTGAAAAGTTGGGCAAACGTTGAAAAACTTTGTTTGACGAAGCTTTGTCGCACGCAAACACGAAGCGGAGTAAAACATGTTTGGAGGTATAAAGTGTTGTTTGAAGAGGTTTTAAAACAATCTAAAAAATCGTAGCCATAGTAAGCTGTAGGTACAAATTGTAAAGTTTTATTTCACATTTTGGATGTATGATGAGGAAGCATTGCAAAATATTAAAGGAGAACAGAAACACTTTAAACTTACTAAATTCACAGCTTATTTAACTCAGGAAATTTTAGACGTATATTTACAAAGATATCGGTTATGAACATGTGGACCTAAGTAAACGCGATTGACGAACTCCGCTATTCGTACAACGTAACATCACTTAATAAAATACATAAATAGCAAAACAGTCACACACACAATTTTCACTTTACATGATTCTATAATACATACACCTTTATAAAATACGCTGTCATACAAAAACAATTAAATGATTTCTTACGCCTTAATTTAGGTTATAATTACATTTGATTTTTGTTATTTCCTTGTTTAAAAAAAGAAAGGTAAGTTCTATTTATTTTGGTTATAATCGTTTATAAACTGTGATTTACAATTAGTCCAGTTAAATTTCTAAATTCCAAAGATTTAAATAATTTGTCATTTTAAGATCAAATTTTGAGGTTTTTTCTCTAGGCTTTTACAAATATTACATGTCATTGTACTTTTAAACCACAAATCTTATGAAAATGTTATAATACGTTCTTAATGTATACCGTCTTTACATCAAAATACAAACTGCGGATATTCGATATACATCGATGTTCACGATTCGATACATTGAAACAGTTCGATGTCTACAGCAAATGTATTCGTTACATCGATGTATTTTGAATCGATGAAAGTAAAAAAAAAACCCGTAAGCAGCACTGCCGCATTACTATAGCCGAATTTTCTTATCATTGAATAAGTAGTATTATGTAATGAGAGTTTCCTATAAGTTTTGTTCCTTGTTCCGGAAACTGTTCCAAATATACTTTTGCACAGGATTATAGTAAATTTAATTGCCTTTCGAATGATATAGCTCACAAATTGCACTCGGGTTTATGAGTGGGAGAAATTGCGTAATTACCTTACAATTAAAAAAAAACATTTATCGGGATTTTCTTATCAATTTTGTTCCTTGTTTTGGGGACTGTACTTGAATTACCTTTGCACAGGATTGTAGTAAATTTCATTACATTTCGAACGATATAACTCAAAAATTGTACACGGGCTTATGAGTGGGAGAAATTGCGGAAAAACCTTACACGGATAGTGAACAAATTATTTATCTGGAGCTTCCTATCAATTTTGTTCTTTGTTCCGGGGACTGTACCTGAATTACCTTTGCACAGGATTGTAGTAAATTTAATTACTTTTCGAACGATATAGCTCAGAAACTGCACACGGGCTTACGAGTGGGAGAAATAATGCAATATCCTCGCTCTAATTGTGCCATTTTGGTTTGAATCAAACAAGCCGCCATTTTGTGTAAAATCGAAAAATAAAAATATCCGCGCCTGGGACATCCTACAAGAACCCTTCGACTTAAATTTCAGCTATTTTGAAGTATATTTACTACCATTTTATCAAGGTGGGAAAAACCCATGTACTTATATACGATTAAATCCCTACCCAAAAACGATTAATTGGTATAACCCTGCCATTTTGAATCGGATCGAAAAACAAAAAACAGTGTATCTGAAGAATCCTACTCCCTTTCACCAAAAAATCAGCAATTTTGAAGCATATTTACTACCACTTATCAATCCGGGAATAAAACACATCTGTATATAGGCTATGTATATATATAAAGTAATGAATTTTGGGTATCGTCTCCAAATGGTCTGAAACGGATAGAAACGAAGTTTTAGCCTCCTCCAACGATCCGTTTTCAAGTTGGGTCGAGTGTAATAGCTCTTATTTTCTTCAAAAATTCGGCTAAAAAGCCTGATGTTTTAACTTACAGCCACTAGTCACGTATGTTTTCACTTTGCAAATATTCAAAAGTTGGTAACATCAATTAAGTTGTTTTTTATAACAGACATGCAAGCATTAACAAAAGAAGCCTGAAGTTTTAACTAACAGTAAATTTACCTGCATTCAACACCTGAAGTCAATAGTAAAATGTGCTTAGGTTGGCAGCACTATTCTGTTTCATAAAAAAGGTCAACGTCTGCAAACGTATCGGATGAGGGTCGTATAGTAAATGTATGCCCAAATTTATATATTTCTCAGAATCTTGGCTTTAAGAAAAATACCCAATGATCAGAAAGTTCTTAAGAATATTTATTGGTTGAAGTGCCAAATTATCGGTAGCCTACATATGTTTATTATTGGTTATCACTCCCTCTCCCCAATTTTTTTATAGATACTGCTGTTAAAATAATTTATCAAATTTGTGATCAGCTGCAACCCTTAAAAAGTTGGAGTAAAGAAACTACACAAGAATTAAAAAATATTGAAAGGAAGAAGTCATAAAACAAACATAAATAGTTATTTGTGTATCTAGGATGCAAAGTTGACTTTATAGAGTGTGTCAAATTAAACTGTGCACCCGTGATACACACAACGTTTTTCCTAAAGCTACATTTTAAATTAGTGTTTTAGTTTTTAAAAAGTTCTGTGTTTACAGAGGTTAGTTCCGTAACAATCAAAATTTTCAAAACATAGACTACATCAGCTGTTTACTTTGCGCACAGATGTTTAGCCGCGCGGTAAAGTAAAACAAAGAGGTATAATTACTTGACGCTGAAGGATCGCCGGAATACTACCCCCCGGAAAACTACCCCCCCCCATAAGTAGGTTCCTACGTCATTTTGACGTCAGAGATCGGGGGGGCAGTTTTCCAGTCACGCACACTCAAGTTTCGATGCGTTTTAATAAAAAAAAAACTAGAGGACTAACCTAAACTGTTTAGTCACAGTATGTTGCCGATAACAGTATAATTGTAGGAACCTGCTTGGGGGGGTAGTTTTCCGGGGGGTAGTATTCCGGCGACCCGATTTTGATAGGGGGGGTTGGTAGTATTCCAGTCACGGACACGGCTCCCATATTGTATAGTTGGCAGATTTCGTGACGTCACGTTTCACCTGGGGGGGTAGTTTTCCGGTTGGTAGTATTCCGCATCCCCACGCTGAACACATGTAGTTTAGTTTGCGACGAACTGCTGTGAGTGGGCAAAATCGCACTTTTTTAAACAGCTTTAGGAAAAAGAAATTTGTCCAAATATTTTCTAGTATTTCAAAAACCGAAGTGCTTATAACTTTTGCTATTTTGTTTACATTATTATTTCAAACCACTATTTTGTTACCTACAATCAACTCTTTAAGAGCCATAAGTTTTAAACAAGCTATACGTGTATAACCGGAGTAAGTTAATAACTTTTATCTCTCTAAACAGTTTCTACTAAACACACAACATTTCAGCTTTCTACATCAACCCGACAATACTATTCTCGATTTTATTTACAAGTATTTACTATACCTCCCAGCACTAGTCTGAAACAGTTTGCTCGTTTACACAAGACTTTGAAATAGAAAACACTATTTGTATATGTAAATTCAAATATGCCGAGTGCGAAGATTTGTGAGTATTATAGTGAAACTGTTTTTAGTGATCCTCTTTATATTTTTTAAAACAATAAATTATATTTTTTGTAATTTAATATTCCTGGCAGGTCAGTGGTTTCCTGTGTTTAAATAATCGTTTTTCAAGAAATATTGGTTTATTTGTTTATAATATAATACAAATTGTTTATATATTTTAGAATTAGCGGAAGTTTTATTTATATTTAAGTAGAGGAAACCACTCTGTCGACCGCACACCAGCGCTCTGCCTTCATACAATCAATTACAAACAGTTTTGCTTTATAATTTTTTTGTACAGGATTATTCCACAGCCTTTAAGCTAAGATTTTAAATAATATTAAATATCTATATCAAATTATTGAGTTTTAAAATAAAAAGAAATGGCATGACTTGGACGTAATCATAAGCACACAAACATAACTTAATGGTATGAGAAAAATGTTTTAAAAGTATGAAATCAGCCGTTAATGGAAATGCCAGTGAACGTTTGCCTACATCCTCGTTTATAGATGTACTGGCTAAACAGATGATTTTTGTTCCGACTGAAAATCTCCAATCTATTGCGTTATATATTTCTATATCTGTATATATAAAAAAAGATTTCCTGACAGACTGGTTCATAATCAACTTAAAGCCAAAACTATGGTAGCTAGAACCCTACAAATGTTACCACTGTGTGGAAGTGCACTAATAAAGCATTTTGCAAACTATTGATTTTAAGGAATGGAAATGGTAAAAATAAAGGAGTTCATCACTCCCAGCCCTATAACAGATAAAACAGTTGGTTCGATTCAAAAGCTAGCAACACAATTCTAGATGTGGCCTATACTGAACGAACACACTCTTGTTGAATGCATTCACATTCATTAACATAACAACCAACTTAGCGTATTTAGTAACAGTTTATAAGCTTACTGTATTATAATTCAAACATCTGTTTTTACATATTATAAATAAAACAGCTGATTTGGATAAAAACTTAACATAATTTTAGGTTAGGCCTATACTGAACCCAAACAAGTTTATTAAAAGCATTTACATTTATTACCATAGCAATCAACTTGACAATTTTATAAAATCAAACATTAATTTTCCGTTAATGTTCTGATAAATGAACTCTTATGTGTAGGCCTGTAGAAAAAACTTTTTAATTTAAATAGTATATATAAAAGTATGGTTTATGGTGAAATTTTAGAACAAAATTAAAAATTTAATTTCTTAATGTCATGATTACGAATTGTTGTCTACATCAGACCTCATTTTGACGCTTTAAACTGTAATATACTGGCTTATCCGTAATCTTTTAAAACAAAATTTATTTTTGAAATAGTAATACAAACTGCAATGAAAAAAACGTTTCTGACTAAGCTTATTCATAGACTATTTAATAAAATTTTGATCAATAAATGATATGCTGTGTAAACAATCTTGGGACATTTTCCGTTAATTCACCACCACGTGTTCTTGGGCTTGCAATTCTGTTTATATTCACCACCACTAGCTTAATATTGGTATAAATAGTAAAAGGAAGCAATGTACAGATAACTAACGTTTAACGTTTTATTCTTAGGCTAAACACATATACAATGAAAAAGTACACGTTGTTTTACATTCTACTGTTAAATGTTGAATACAGGTAAACATACTGTGACTAAATAGGTTAGGTTAGAACCTTTTAGGTATTTTTTAAAATTATTATTTTTGCAATTTCTGTTGCCATAGGTAAGCCTAGAGTCGAATAGTAAAGTTGCATCGTTATCAGTGGTCTTTAATGGTGGTGAATTAACGGAAAAGGTCCCAATCTTGGAACAACCTAGAAAACGATTAAGGCTGAACACCGGGCAAGGTCCTAGAATTATTACGCTAATAACGAAAACGCCATACCTTTATCTTCACAAAAAGTTCAAAGTGTTCTTACTTGCCGTTGGCATTTTCTGTGTGTTATTACCAACCTGGGCTCATTAGTCTGAACATAAGAAAGCTGAGACAATAAGATGCAAAACTTGTAGTTTTATTATATTAATTATGCCATTGTTTTGGTTTAAATAAAAAAAATTGTAAGCTTTTGTCTCCATTAAAACAATTTGGATGTTTTGCCAGTTCACATTCAACTAGTTCTACTCGTATGTGTAAAGTCTTAATGGCACAGAGATAAAATAAAAATGTACATTCAGTATTTCTTCTCACTCAGTGAAGTTGCTAGAACCCTAATAATTATTACCGAATGTGAATTTAGTTTAGTGTAGGTGACCAATGACCAAAAGGCGTTGAGTATTGGTAATTGGCAAAAAACCAAACTAAGTACATAATTACATATTTTAGGTTAATTTCGAAAGAAGAAAATTTTACTTTTCATAGCATCTCTAAAAAAAGTATATTTAACTATTGGAAACCCTTGTGTTGGAACCTGCGCCAACCCCGTTGGAACCTTCTATACACGTAATTATGTTATGTTTTCTTTATAATAAAGGTGTACGATTGATAATAACCCCAAAGTTAAGATGGTAAATAATGCTAAAAGTTCAAATCAAATTATTTCGTATGTTTTATAACATTAGTTATAATAAAGGTTAAAAGAACCAGCAAGGCTCAGGGCTGCACTTTAAGGTTGTTCGATGGGTTTACGACATATTTTTTTTCAAGTTTTTTTGTGTTGAAGACTATTAACCTACTAACATGTTACCAAAATAAATTAGACAAAAATAAAATACAACGAATATTTTGCGAAATATGGGCTGTAAAAGTGCTCATTTTTCGACTTCTTGGGAAGAGTTCATCTATGTAACGGTTGAGCGTATGAAAACTAAATTTTTCAGTTATTCTTATTAAAATATGGCGATAAAAGTCCCATATTCTATTTTTTGAAAAATTACGTATTTCAACATTTTAAAATATTCAGTGAATTTTTACAAACGTATTAAAATAATTTTTAAGGTGAAAATTATAGCGTTTTAATCTATAACTCTTGAACTTTTTCTACAAAAAACAACATAAGTTTATCTCAAATCCTTTAAGAATAAACTCACCCTTAGGTTTTGGAAACCGCCTTCAACAAAATCGGGACGCAACCCTGCGCTCACTGCTTACCCATTCCAATATTTCTCCTCCTTCCCCTTTTGCAAACCTCCCCAGTCTACGCTCTCTTGCTGGATATGTAACTAGCCTAGCTTCGGAAGGTCGAGATTCGCCTACTCCACGCACGAATTGGCAACACTAACAGTGCAGTGTTGCCTTTCTGCCTGGCTACTTGGTAGGGATAAGCAATGAAATTGTTTTCCTATAAAAGTGTTATCGACTGGCACAGACTGTTATTAGTTATTGTAAATGCTATTAACTGACTTCGTGTTTTAACTATCAAGTTGCTTATAACTCTACAGTTATTGTAACATCTTAATTACCGGTAACGCTTCAAATTTATGAATATTTAAATGTTGTAAATTATATGTAAATAAAGAATACTGTAAATACATTTTAAAAACGAGATATAGGAAAATTATGGGAAGTAAAGTTGTTCACGACCGTGGTGTCTTCAATGTCGCACATGTTTCCTGTGGAGTGGGGTGCTAAATGAACAACAAAATGAATAAAGGCTTAAAAATACTTTGTTACGAAAATACGATTTTTAATTACTTTTTTATTATTAAAATGTAGCCTACATTTCTTATTCACACACAGTACGAGTTAGTTCGCTTCAGGAATTAACTAAAAATCTAAAAAAACGTTGTTGGAATTTTATTAAGATAAGAAAAAAATAACTGGAATTATGGCTTAAACGAAAAAAATAATGGTATCATCATCATATACTATGTAAAGGAAATGTTGTCTATAAACATTTAAATTATTTCCTTTTTTACTCTTGAATATAAAATAGCAACTTACAACATTAAACAAGGGTTACGAGCTACGGTTCTCGCCGAGCGCCCGCGTGTCTCTGTTTTTGTTTCATACAGTTATGCATTTCACAACTAAACTAAGAATCTCATAAAAAAAAGTTTCGAACAAAAAATTTTATTCATACGATTTTTTACAACTTTACCGCAGACGAAATCTTCCTGACCAAAAAGACAAAAAAAATCCTCGCTTGTTGAAAAATTCAATACATGGCTATTTTGAATTAAATTACAATTTAGGTTTTTTATTTTTGTTAATTATTTGCTGCCGTTATAAAAATAAAAAAAGTCATACCATTGGAATCAGTAGCATTTTCTGAAGGCAGTGGTATAATTTTATTTCACTATGCTCTGTAGACAGATTCACAAGCTCGAGAGAAAGCACACTACCTTGCGCTTCAAAAATCTTTACTTGACGGGTGTATTTGTATAAATAACTACAGCACGAAGTGGCAACACCGCCATTTCTATCACCCGCCTAATTTCTTGGCCGCGAGTATAGTTTGATTTGTTAGATTGAGAAATTGAAAGAGATGTTTGCAGAGAGAGAGAGAGAGAGAGGAGAAAGGCAAGGTGGTGGGAGAACACAGCTTCGTTCGCTAATACTAGCGATCCAGCGCCAAAAGATTGAAGCTCTCTCAAGGCTGTCGCGAAACTGGCAAGGCCCTCGCTCAACCTTAATAAAAACCTAACCTAAAAGTTAGAAATAAAAATAATTGCTTGAAAGTTTGAAATCAAGCTGTTAATAGAAATGTTGGAGCAAACAGCTGTTTTATCTGTTATTTTATTCAATTGGCTGCTATGGTAATAAAATGTAAATACATGTTTTGGTTTATCAGTCTAGGCCTAACCTAAGAATTTTTTCCGACTAAATTTTCAAAATATTGAAATAAAAAATGTTTTTTATCACAATGGATTATATAATATATATATACCCTATATTACTCAGGGATAGTGGAGATTTTTATTAGTAAAATTAATTTTCTAATCGGTTCAGTAGTTCCAGAGATTACTCCCTACATAAACAAACAGATTTTATCTCTTATAGATGTGAAAGCAAGTCTGCCTTGAGTTACTGAGTTGTACGAAAGTTCATCCAGTTAAAAAACCTCCGAAAATCTAATTATTATAGCCTCAGCAATTCGTATATGTTTTGTTATATGCTGATGCATTATAATTTGAAACAAAATATAAATTAATGTTATACAGTATTAGATTATTGTAATCCCATTAATACTAAGTGCATAACATCATACCAGAACAAACAATAAATTATACAGTTTTAATTGCAAACAAATGTTAAGGCATCTGTAGCAATTAATTTGCTGAATATTTCATTATGGGTAGCTATTTACATTTCATTATATATTCAAACAAGCGGCTGTTTACTGTTTGCTAAATAATATAATGCAAATTAGATTTATGCAAGAAGTGAATAAATATTTATTTATAAAATTGTGAAAATATCTTTTAACTTAAGTTTAAATTTAATTTAAATTGCAAATGATAAAATATAAATGCGGTTTGTTTGCATGGATATATAAACTTTAAATTTATGGGTCCGGCTCTGACTAACTGGAATGCCCTTCTATTTTCAGTATTCCCATGGATACATAATATGCAAATTAATCACCGGAAGGAAAGTGAATTGTTAGAGATGTGTTAAAGGTACTTTTTACTTTTTTAAATTAAATTTGATATCAATATCATGCATCCCGTTGACTCAATCATTATTGGTTCGTAGCATTAGATTATATTTATGTGTTTACTAGCTGACCAGTGAGAATTTTTCACAAGTTAGGAGTAGGCCTACACTTACCTGAATTAATACGTTGATTTAATTCAGTTAATTATGTTTATTTATTTACGTTGGTTTAT
>JAGFPH010009092.1:8391-29494 GCA_018207615.1 Philaenus spumarius
GGCGTGCGAAGCACGCAATGCATTGTGTATTGAAAATACTCCCAACACGCGGGTTGGCGTGCGAAGCACGCAATGCACTGTGCGTCGGCCGCTTCTCACAGAGTTCAGTGTCAAGCTCACATGTGCGTTAATGAACGTGTTACGCGATGATAGTACTCAAACGTTAAAGTTATAAAACGTGTATACGCGACCGTAGTATGTGCGGATAGTTTACTCCAGTCGCGTAAACGCGAAGCCAATCCCGAAAAGGTTAAAATAGACACGTTTTTCGGAAAAAATCCAACTACACGAATTGTTGATTATCCGAATGGCGTCCGGTCCCAATTGATTCGGATAACTGGAGTTCTATTATACTATTCTAAAGTAATAATAGATATTTTACCGTTTTTTTTACCGAGATTTAACTTTTAAACTTTCTCAGTAAGCATTAAGCTGATCAAAAAACATAATTCATAACACGAACTAACATTGTACGTGTTAATGGAACTAGGGGCTCTGCCCCTGGACGCTTCGCGTCCCAACCCCGCCTCGGCTTTCAGCCTCAGCTGGCTGCTTCGCTTCGCTCGCAGTTGGACAATTCGCTAAATAATCTCGTTAATCTTTGGCTCGTTTGTACATAGGTTTGCAAAATTATGAAACCAGGTTTAAATATATTAACATTAATTACAAGATTAATTATAACCTCAAATACATGCTTTAGAAACGTGAGAGGCTTCCATTACGATTTTAGTCCTAGTTTTACTTTACTATCTTCTGTCAACTAAAGTTTTGAAACCAGGCCTGAATATAGTAAAAATTATTGCAGGATTAACATAACCTCAATACTATGTTTTAGAAACGAGAAAGGCTATATTACAAAATTAACTATTAGAATTTATCCATCTTTGCCAAGTTTACCTTTTTTTTTTTTGACAAAATAAATTGTTAAATCAGGCCCAATTTATTCTAATTCCATCGTGCTAAAACAGTATAAATTAGCTTGTTTTTTAACAGTAATTAAAAACTATCCAATGAACAGCTGATTTTGGATAATACTCAATCTCAGTGTTCTATTCCACTATATTTCCAACGTGCTAAAACAGTATAAATTGGCTTGTTTATAAACAGCTGTTTTGATCGCTTTATTTATTATTTCGTTGTTATTTTGTAACCAACATGGCAACCCATAATACCCTAAGTTAAACATTTTCAACTTTTAAACTATAGATGTTCTCAAAAATTGCGTTTTTACACGAAATACAACTGTATGGGTGTAGGCTACTTAAAAATCAAAACTACACCTAAATACAAAATTTCTTTGAATTCGTTAGAGCCGTTTTCGAAATCCGCGACAGATAACAAAGATAGATACAAGAATTGCTCATTCAAAGTAATATGATATAGCGGGATTCTATTGTAAACAATTACCGTGAAGTTATGCACAGTATGATTTTCAACATCCTGTTCAAATTAAAGTTTCCTCAGCTCGCGGATGCACTGCGCAAGTCAAATGTTTGTCGATGCTAAATTTGTTCAGTTGGCAGCGATCAGCTGTTTTAAAACGACAACATTAGCAACAGTCGACTTGGCCAAAGACAACAAAGCATTGTTTGCTCCATTAACAATGTAGTGTAATTTGATGGAAAACACAGGTCTTGCAGTTAGGTTATGTTTCCCGTTTTAGAATTCCTGATTTTACTTTTGCATTTTGTGTATTTTGTGTTTAATTGCACGCCAATTTTAAGCCTATGTGCAATATCGTAGACAGAATCATTATTTTGCAAATCGCAGTACGTTCCCGTCTTAATTTTTTTCCCCGACATTCTGAAAGCGATTCGGATAATCAGCGATTCGGATAGTTGGAGTTCGGATAATTGGAGTTTTACTGTACTTTAACTTCAGAGGAATGCAGTAGGCCTTCTACGTTCTAGCATAGATCATGAATAATAAATAGATCATGCATGCATACGGGGGCTAAGTGCCGAAAAAAAGGTTGTCGGGAAAATAGTGCATGATCGCGCCGCGAGGTAGCGCTACGGAGAAATCATTGGTAGCATTGGTGCTTCACACCGCTTCCGTCGTTTCCCCAATAGATAGCGCCACTATCGTCGAATTTCCAGTGGATTGAAATATTGCATTGGATCGGAGTTCTATTATGTTATCCAAATACAATGGTTCCAGTATGGGCAGGTCAACATTACACAACTACGGTTGTCCTAACCTTGGCTCATTAGCATCTGTATTAAACCAAACCCGGACCTGTCAGGCAACCCATTGTCCTGTAGTATTTTCACCACAAGACAGGCCTAATTTACCTTACAAAGAACGACGCAAACGTTCCACTCAACAATACCTATTTACTGCTAATTTGTGCTATACAACTTGCACTAGGCTACTGTTTGGTCGTGTATGTTTTCTGCAACCGTTTTATTTTCCGACTGTTGGTGGCGTATTGATTCGTCTTGCAGTTAATTATTACAGATTTACTCTTGCATTAACATTTTTAACAGTAGCATCATCTGCAAAAAGAATTCGAATACGTTCTGCTTTGTAATTTGATTGCATTTAATTGAAACTTGGACTAAATGCTAACAGAAAGTGTATAGGCTATTCGTATGACTACTGTAGTGGAGATGAGTGTGACCATCAATTCGAACAGAAAGAAGCAAAACTTAACTTTAAATTTCTCACTATACTATAGTATAGAGAAAGTATAGTGATCGCAAAAAATCGATGTTGAGATTTTTGTGGAAATATCCGTTTTGGGACCCCTGAGTCCAAAAAAGTGGATTTTACAAAATGTCTGTCTGTATGTATACAAAGCTAGAGCGAAAACTATTCGATCGATTTCAAACAAATTTGCACCAGACATGAAAGTAGGCCTGTATAGATGCACAAAAAACGGTTTTGAAAAATGTTTATTATAAAACAGTTATTATTTTTTTATTTAAATAACGGCTCTAACGATTTTGATAAATTTGGTTTATTTGTAGCCTTTAATGTACTTACCGTATGCAAAAAACCGCATCTTCCTAAAAATTCCCGTTTAGCTAATAATAATAATAATAACTGATTTTTGGGGTTTTTTGGCCATAAAGGAGGGTTGTTTCTAAAAAAAATGTAAAACCTTTTTCCGTGTATCTGTACAGGCCTAATTGACGTGTTTGGTGTAAATTTGTTCGAAATCGATCGAATAGTTTTCTCTATAGATAATAATAATAATATTTATTAGTCAATCTACTTTAATAAATCACATCTCCTACCCCACCTACAATTATGAATTCACAGTGAATATTTTTAGTAATTTAAATACGTTTGTGAGAAAGTATGTGCCAGTTCCTGATACCGTTGATTTCCTTTAAATACAATGAGACTGTATAATTCGCTTTCTGCGCAAAAGAACAAACAAAACTAAAATTAAATGGGCGAATTAACATGGCGAAATTTCAGACATCTTACTGACCCTATAACAGCGTTGCCAGATTTTACGGAAAGTAAGAAGTGCTACCAACTCATACATGTTTTCAAACTGAAAGTATACTGTGATTGGAGAGTTCAACCAACACCACCTATAATATAAAAGTGGTGCAAAATTGGAAAACACTATTTCGTTGTTTTTTACCGCCGTTTTTACTCGGTTAAAGATATGGATGTACAAATTTCACCGTTGGTTTTCTCTTGAAATTATACATCGAAATATTGTATCACATGCCCACCTTCCCATTTAAAAAAAAACAAAGTTACATTCAAAATGGCGGATCCGAGATGGCGGATAAATTTGTTGAAATCCTAATAAAATACTATTTTTACTTAGAGTAGGTTCCTCAATGACATCTACCTTCAAATTTTCTTTTCATACGAAAAGTTAAACAGTGCGGGACTTTTTGTACAGTCTGTATACTACCCTTGGATAGTTTATTCAACAACAATTATATTTACATAGTAGGATTTTAAAACTAGAAACCGAAAGATAAGGAATGAGAAATGTTTTTAGTAATGCCTGGTTATGATCTGTTTCCGCAAAAGGGCAGTAGTTGCCTTCCTGCTGGCACCGCCAACTGGCCTGCCTATTACTCTATTTACTTTCTGTTATTGTCACTAATAACTATCGAATCTAATGGGTTTGTAACTGTGTCATTTCATTTGCATTGCCTTTTCAGAGGTTCTCGGACTATTTGAACATCATTTTATACGTTTCAGTAAACAAACTGCAGTTCTAAAGAGAAATTTAAAAGAAAAAAGGTTTTACCTACACTGGATTCCACGTTCACCGTCAGGTCTTACGGGAGAATAGACATGCTACTACCATTACAGCGAACATTACGTTTATTGTCATGCGGTTTGCGTCAACTGACCGAGCGTAGCATGGGAGTTGATGTTTTTACTTTCTCCACCCTATACGTAGTATATGGAGAAAGTATTGTTTTCGTCCAAATTTTCAATTTTGAATTTTTAGTGAACTTATCTGTTTTGGGGTTCCCTGAACCCCCAAAAAATGTTTAGTGGAATAATCTGAGTTGGTGCTCCCTGAACCCAAAAATATTTTTAGTGGAATTATTTGTTTTGGTGCTCTCTGAACAAAAAAAAGTGTGTTTTTGGTGATGCCTGTCCGTGTGTCTGTATGGATGTGTACATAGCTGGAGACCATACCAACGCTCCGATTTGATGAAATTTGGTATGTAGGTGTAGTTCTGGAATATCTCCTGGTGTTTTTCATTTTTTCAATTTTTTTATTTTTAAGGTGTTTTACCTCCCAAAAATAGCCAAAAAACGAGAAAAATCAAAATTTCTCAAAAACTGCTCTAACGATTTTGATAAATTTTGGCTTATTTGAAGCCCGTAATGTACCCTACCATATGCAAAAAACTGCATCTTTCTAAAAATTCTCGATTAGGTAATAATAATAATAATAACTGACTTTTGGGGGTATTTGGCCAAAAAGATGGTTGTTTTTCAAAAAATTTCAAAACCTTTTTTCTTGCATCCATACAGGCCTAATTGACATGTTTGGTGCAAATTTGTTCGAAATCGATCGAATAGTTTAAATAATAATAATAATAATAATAATATAATATGGGCGTGTGTTTCATGCATCTGATATTTTCCATGGTAACATTTTCCTACTTTTGCAATTCTAAATAACCACCTCCTATGCTACTCTAGGGAAGGTATAAAGTTTCAACTGGGAGAAAGTATGTGGCAGTTATCTGGTACCGTTTATTTAGTTGGTTATTTTCGCTGAGACAACATGGCTTATGGGCGCTCTGTACTGCACGATGAACGTGGAATCGGGTGTAGAGCGTCGAAAGTTTGGTATCATTGAATAAGTGCTGTATTTTAAACAAGTAAATTTAACATTGCTCTTGTCCCAACGGAACAATAAAAACAAACAAATCGTACCGCACCGTTATTCGGTCCTCCAGACCGTAGCGCTGCAAACCCAACGACCCCGTCAAGGTCAATGCAGTTTGGTCCAGACCGGAAGACCGAGTTGCGAGTTCATTTAATTCCTTCGACACGTACAGTCTATACCAGCTTGGCACGAAGCGCCTTGTTCAGGAGGTGTTAAATTTAGGTCAAGTCGTTGCGAGCGGCAATGGCACTCCGCCAAGATCGACGCAGTGTTCGCTTACACAGCGCTAATACAACTGCTGAACAATTCAGTACGACTATTTGTCATAGGGAATAATGGTCGTACTAAGTAGAGGTGCTTGGAGCATAAAAAGGCGAAGCCACACGATCTTGAACTCAACTGTTTTAATAGGACTATACATTAATAAAGGAAAGCAGTCGCGGGACTGCCGACAGAAGTGAAAACTGTAATGAATATAAATCGTTGGTCATAATTTGAACAGTACCAAGTAAACTATAGCACAACTTACAAAATGAGGAAGCACAATGTCCATTTCAGAGGTATTGCCGAGTGAACTATTGTAACACAACTTACGAAATAAGGAAGCACAATGTCCATTTCAGAGGTATTACCGAGTAAGCTATGTTAACACGACTTACAAAAAAAGGAAGCACAATGTCCGTTTCGGAGGTATTGCCGAGTAAACTATTTTAACACAACTTACGAAATGAGGAAGCACAATGTCTACTTCAGAAATATTACCGAGTAAACTATTTTAGCACAACTTACCAAATGGGGAAGCACAATGTCCGTTTCGGAGGTATTGCCGAGTAAACTATTTTAATACAACTTACAAAATGAGGAAGCACAATGTCTACTTCAGAGGTATTGCCGAGTAAACTATTTTAACACAACTTACGAAATGAGGAAGCACAATGTCCGTTTCAGAGGTATTGTCGAGTGAACTATTTCAACACAACTTACGAAATGAGGAAGCACAATGTCCGTTTCAGAGGTATTGTCGAATGAACTATTTCAACACAACTTACGAAATGAGGAAGCACAATGTCCGTTTCAGAGGTATTGTCGATTAAAATATTTTAACACAACTTACGAAATGAGGAAGCACAATGTCCGTTTCGGAGGTATTGCCGAGTAAACTATTTTAACACAACTTACAAAACGAGGAAGCACAATGTCCGTTCCAGAGGTATTGCTGAGTAAACTATTTTAACACAACTTACGAAATGAGGAAGCACAATTTCCATTTCAGAGGTATTGCCAAGTGAACTATTTTAACACTACTTACGAAATGAGGAAGCAAGTGTCCATTTCAGAGTTACTAGCAAGTAAACTATTTTAAAACAACTTACGAAATGAGGAAGCACAATGTCAATTTCAGAGGTAATACCAAGTAAACTATATACTTTCATATATACACATGTGTAGGCCTACTATATAAGTAGAGCGTGACGGAACAATGCGTGACGGTAAAATCCGATTCAGCGCACGAAAAATTTTTTAGATGCGGTACGCCTATAGAAGTTTACACTTCAAAAATCTATTTTTTATATAAATGTTTTTGTATGATTCGATATAATGATATAATTCTCTTTCATCCCAGAGCTATCC
The DNA here is from genome assembly GCA_018207615.1 of Philaenus spumarius. NCBI lineage: Eukaryota > Metazoa > Arthropoda > Insecta > Hemiptera > Aphrophoridae > Philaenus > Philaenus spumarius. Next base: position 15,356 of record JAGFPH010009092.1, read on the forward strand.
ACCTAGACGTAGAGAATATTTAACCCCTTTTTTAACTTTTTTTGCAAATTTTTTAAAATTTATTGAATCTATGCTTCTTATCGCACGTAGCGGCTACCTTTGCAGCAGGTTGTGGTCACAGGAGTTAAATGAGAAAAACCGACACCGTTAAACGTTAAACCGTATCACTTCGTGTACAATCGTAACTCCTCGGCACGCTCCTCGTTTCATCGTCTATTAGCTGTATTCCTATAAATATTTAAATGTTTAAAAGTATTTTCGTAATTCGACTAAAAAAGACCGGGTTTGGATTATATTGCATTGAATTGGAGCTTTTTCATTTTTTCCACAAAAAAGTGGTCAATATCTCGAAAACGGTTCGTCCTGGAGCATTTATTGACGATTCTCAACCCCTCTTTAGGAAAAAAACAGCTAAAAACTAAACATTTTACTGTACAAAAAAAAATACATACTCCAAATTTTTACACTATTTTAAGACTCATAAATAACGGAGATCACTCAAATTTAGTGGTCGAATGTAGGGATATTCGGGTTCATTTCGTTGGATTTGCCTTAAAATAGTCTACAAATTTGGTGCCTTTACATTTTTTTTTTTTTTTTTTTTGTAAAATGTATAGTTTTTTTAGATATTTAACATTGAAATTTTCAACATTTCAACTGCCGCCATTTTGAAACATATTGTTGCAGGAAAACAAAAATTTTAAGTGAATGTATCCTATTTAGCTGAATATCCAGTTTCATGAATATATATCTTGAACAGTTTCTGAGATATTAAGGTACTTGTAAAAACCACATACAGACGGACAGGCAGAAAACAGAGGGGTCTTTTCTGTTATATCCCCGCATTTACAAACTATTTTCTATAGAATGAGGATTAATCGGGCAGAACTACAAATAATAATAAAAAATACCTAAAAGGTTCTAACCTAACCTATTTAGTCACAGTATGTTTACCTGCATTCAACATTTAACAGTAAAATGTAAAATAACGTCGTTGTCTGCAAAAATATTAGGCTAGAGTGGAATAGTAAAGTTACGCATTTGCGATAACCCTTATCTAATATCAACAAAAACTAGAAACTTCCTTCCTTGTATGTTATGGAGTAGTTATAAATAGTTATTTGGACATTCCCGATTAATCCTCATTCTATAGAAAATAGTTTGAGAATAGATAATAGTTTTAGAAAATAGTTTGTAAATGCGGGGATATAACAGAAAAGACCCAAACATAGTGAGATAGGACACATGTTACGTTGTATTATTTGCTTATTTTTAGCTGAAAAATAACCCCGTAAAGTTTCGGACAGTCGAAGCTGGGCACCCTATACACGTACATAGACAGTAAGTGTTCAATTTTTGCGTAATTTTAATCATCAGTGTGTGGATTGAAATAAGGTACGTAAGCTTCTATCGATGATATATAAATAGGCCTGGTGTAATACAGCTCAACATAAACCTACAGGTATTGCACAACAAATGTTTTCAATCAGCTGTGTTTACAGACAAAACACATGTGTTCTATTTACTATTTAGCTACAGTGTGTGCTCTATTTCTGCTGCTGGGAGCAACGTTTTAACAACTCTTTAATTTAAAATACTAAAATCAAATTGACACATTTTCTTAATAAAAATGAAAATTTCGAAATCATTTCGATACACATTTGCCAACACTTGGCGCGCATATTATCTATCTATATATATAAAAATTAATTGCTGTTCGTTAGTCTCGCTAAAACTCGAGAACGGCTGGACCGATTTGGCTATTTTTGGTCTTAAAATGTTTGTAGTAGTTCATAGAAGGTTTATACGTAAAGAAAAGTTTGAAAAGTTTCCCGAAAAAGTTTCAATTTTGGAAGAAACTGAACAGCATTTATTGTATGAACTCAAAACCATAGCTCACAAAAACAGCTGTTCGTATAAAAAGCTTATGTTTGTTTACATGTATTACCATAGCAACATTACTTAACAAATTTATAATCACTTTAATACTCTTCAAAACCAACAGCTTTTTAAGGTTAGATTGAAAAACTATAAACAACACAAATAAAAATGCTTACAGAATTATAATTCAACTCAAACATTGGTTATTAAATATCTATATAGGCCTACTTAGAGATATGCTGCTTAAAATATTGTTTATATAAAATATATTATAACTATGAAGTTTTTAATACTTTTCAAAACATATTTTCGCTATCAATAATAATAATAACAAACAAATTATTTGACACCATGCATAACCATAAACATACACGAGTTTAAACATTATTTTATTGAAAACTAAACAAACCATCTGAATTAAACTAAATGCCATTAAAATATCACATTCGTAGCTTTATTTTGATATATACTGTATATTGTATATTTAAATACTAAACAATATATATCTTATACTAATTAGGCCTACATATTTAAAATTACAAACTCTATTTGAACCAGTTTGTTACATCCTAAATTAACGCGGATGTTACAAAGTGATTCAAATATCTTTTCTACGACCCCCAGCTAATTTAAAGCCTCGCTAAGAAAGGGTTCAAAGAAATTCGAAATTTTAGGGTGGTTTGGGGAGGGGGGTCAAAGTTACTAAAAATCCCTATAAGAACGAATTGGAATGAAATTTGGTACGTAGCTTCCTCTAAGGCCGTAGGTGCTCGCAACATTGTCAATGAAATTAAGTGAAAGTCAAAATTAGTAAAAACTATAAATTAAAACGATATATTTAAAGCTTTTTCATGTTAGATAGTAGTTTACAGGAATACAATTTTCAGTGCTTTCCTAAATAGCGTAGACTTTTTTTCATGACCACAGTAGGATACGCACGGGTATTCAACGAACACTTAAAAAGAATACAATTACGTCAAAAAGACTGAAAATACTAACAACCACGGGCAACGCCGTACGGGTCAGCTAGTTTTCTTAATAAAAATGAAAATTTTGAAATCATTTTGATACACATTTGCCAACACTTGGCGCGCATATTGTAGGTCAATAAATTTAAACGAGAACAAAATATTGTGTAGGCAGTAATGGAGGTTTTGTTATTTGTGTATCTGTTATCTACAGGTTATTCTAAAATTGCGTTGACTTTTTCTGGCAATATACCAATCTTCTAGTTTATGTTTTGATGTTATGCCCGCCTTTTAACATGAAATGATTTCTATTTTTAATAGCAATTTGTGAACTATAATAAACTTAATATTTCATTTATTTCATTAACATCTGATTTCGTACTTTGAAACAGTGACAGTACTAGCAGGGGTAAGCACGGCTTCGCACGCAGTAACGAATAAACGGACGAAAAATTATTGCGAGTTCACTGGACCAAAAACGTGCAGTGAGTTTCGCCAAATCAATCTATATTTCCTAATTAGGCTTACATACATGATCATCTGTGCTCCAGTAAGCGGAAAACCACTATTTCCGGCAATTTGTGGAGGGCTACTATAACATAAAACCCCCATGGGGCTGCGTTGGTGGGTTGCGGAGTTATAACGTTACGCACGGACGTACTTCGTTTACATTATTTATTATATATTGATTACCTAACCAAACTTTCATTCTAGAGTTAAAATGGGAAACAAAATAGGAAAAGAGAAAGTTTCCACCTTAAAAAAACGTCGCTTATAAGTAGGAGCATAATGCGTGCATTAAAATAACCACAGCCTTTTATATCTCTCGGTTCACTTGTATTCGACCATATTTGGTGACCCTTCACAACGCCCATGATAATCGCCTACATTGACAGCAACAGCCTCCTTGGTTTCATAGTCATAGTCTCGCCCATGTCCTGTGTACACACACAGCCGCGGCTCTTATAATTACGTCGACTGTATTCAAGGTCAATGCACTATGCACGAGTAAAGGCAATAGGTGAATTTGAAGTTATGCTTAAACCCATTCATTTCGTGAATGTTGGTAAACATCACAGTTTAAAAGGAAGTTAAAATAAATGAAAAACTGTAAAACAATGATAAACCCACCCTTCACCCACAGGTTTGCCTATATTTTACATTTTCCTTTTATTACACGTGAAAGATTAATCACAACCCTAAAGATAAGTGTAAATAACCTCAAATATCGAAATAAAAGTATCAAGTTTGCGAAATAAAAGTATCAAGTTTGCGATATAAGTCTTGTTGAGTTATAATAAAAGTTAACAAAAAGCCAATAAGGGCTATTCCTAAACAAAAACCTAACCTAAAAATTAGAGATACAAATTGTTTCCAAGTATGAAATCAATCGTTCGTGGAAATGCCTACAATCAAGTTTAGATAATTATGTTAGAGTAAACAGCTGATAATGGTACTGACTCTGAATTGTCAGTGCTCGGCAGGCCTTAGAGGTGACAAAGTGCCCAATAATGATAGTTATTTTTAACTTGTAGGCCTATTATTAGTTATTTTCGTAAATCAAAATAATTTGATTTAGATAATTAGGCTATAGGTTATGTTATGATTAATGCTATGAATTTATTAATAATGCAAATAATGCTATAGGCTACCTTGGATAGACAAATAACGCAAAATCGTACAATACAGTAACATATAAAAAGCTTGCACTTTAAGTTATATTACTAGGCTAGAAGATAGCACTTATATTCGTCTAAATTTTCAACATATATGTACGGGAAAAGAAATGGGTTGGTGATCTAAGCATGCAAACAATTCCCTTGATCTAAATACGGCTTTGTCCTGACTGTCTGACCTAGAACCAATGTAGATTTTTTTAAACGTCCTGCTGTTTTGCACTTTAAGGCTCAGGAAGACGGGACCTACAGTTTTACGTGGAATCCGAACCACAGCCAACGATGTCTGTTAAGAAACCATTTAGAAAATTATTCGGGGTCAATGGGAATTGAACCCGGAACTTTGCCATCGATGGTTGCCATGACGATTGATAAAGCTTTCACGCCTTAACAACCGCGGCCATCGTGGCATAGAACCAATGCAGAGCAAACACTAGCATACGATAAAGATACGAAATTTGAAGATACATCCTCATGGGGTCATAGACGCACACTAAGAAAGGATTTTGCGAAGTTTTAATTTTAAAACGTAAAAATTGTGAAAGTTCCTGGGTATACTCCCAGCCCCGTAACAGATAAAACAGCTGCTCGGTTCAAACGTTTAGCAACACGTTTGTTGAACGCATTTACATTAATTACCATAGCAACCAAATTAGCAAATTTAAAACCAGATAACTATTCTTCATAACCTACAATGTTTTTAGATTAGCCTATGTGAACAAAATAAAATAAAATACAAACCAAATCTCAACGAAAAAGCTTACAGTAGGCTATTATTGTTCAAACTTATGTTGTTGCATACTGTATTATAAATCAAATAACAGATTTAGATCGAAGCCTTAACACAATTTTAGGTTAGGCCTATATTGAACCAAACATGTTCCTTGAATGTATTTACAATTACTACAAACTTGACAAATGTAGAATCAGAAAATCATATTATTCTTCACAATCAATAGTTTTTTTTAGGTCAAATAAAAGAAAACACAAACAAAAATCCACGAAAACCTACTGTATTACAATTGAACCTCTGTGTGGAAAAAGGGAAATAACTGATCTTAACCCTTGTTTTCAGAAATTAAAAAAGAATGTCCAAAAATGTTTCTGGTAGACTTATAAAAAAACTTTGAACATAAATGTTCTTTTATATCTAAATGGCTATAACAAAATGACTATCTCAGTTCATTTTACAAAAAAATTGAGTTATTCTCTTTTTCCACTCAGTGGTTCAATTTAAAGATCTGGCGCTACATGTTATATTGTTTCCTTTAGTTTGACATGTTTAATATTGATTCTAGCTGGCCCGATCCGGCTTTGCATGGATAGATAAATCATAGTTAAATGTATATTAACAAAAAAAAAAATTATCAATAAATGTATTATATTATGTGTTTTTTATGGCGATTTTTAGTAACTTTGACCCCTCAAGCCCCCCATCCTAAAATTTCTAGGGCATCTAGGGCCCTAGAGGAAACTACATATGAAATTTCATTCCAATCCGTTCGGTAGTTTTTGAGATTTCGTGATGAGTGAGTCAGTGGTATTTGGATTATATATATATATATAGATTTAAACATTAATGGTGAAATTACAATTACTGTGGATGGTGCATGTCACCGCTACCAAACCCGATTCAAGTGCCTCTGTCCTAATTTCCGTGAAAATTTGAGCGAATACAATAATCTGTTTGTATTTACTTCGTCTCGAGTCGCTATGGGGTTGTTGAGCGAACTGAGCGGGGGTGTAGCCCCTTGTTATTTATAAAGTGCACAGCCCTAACCTACAAACCGTTTTCGTGGCGATTTTTATATTTATTATAACGACAACCAACAATAATAGTTATAACAGCTGATAAGGTTAATAGCTTAAATAATACAATTCAATTTTTAGTTATGCATAGCCTGAATCAAAATGTATATTTGAAAAAGAATTTATATCTGTTTTTGGGGGTTTAGCTTAATTCTAGACGTATTGCGGCGTATCAATGGTTGCCACACATTCGTTCCCCGTCGGGCTTACGAACTAAGCAATGCACTTGTTTCTATTACTAAATAACTTATCACAACTGGGTAAATGAAATTACAGTCGTAAGTTCATACAAACACGCATGAAACAACCACCAACGAGTGCATTGAACCAGCTATACATGGATGGATCACGCTAATCTAACATTACGCATAGCTGGAGGTTTTTTCTGTTCAAAGTTATGTTTAGACCAGCGTGTCACGAATGTAGGATTGGCAAGATGAGGGTGGGTAATGCAAGAGTTTTATGTCTTTAAAGGGGAGAAATGGGGTTGCAAGGGGGGGACATTGCATGTGATTGTATAGGACATATCCTGACCACTAGTGACGGTTAAAGCACTGTGTGGAAACGAGTATAGTAGGGGATTGAGAAATTGCAGAGATCGAATCGGAAAAGAATACAGCAGGACTCTTACGGTCGGGGAAATATTGTATATCATTAAGGGTGTGCAATACGAGGCAGGTCGTAGCCAGGGGGGGGGGGGTCAAACCCCTCACCGAAATCCCGAAATTTAGTAGTAAAAATTAATACTAGGTTTAAAAAGTGCAAATTAAATTATAAAATACAGAGGATCCAGCAACATATTTTACATCATTGCGCATTGCATGCATACTGATATTTAGATTTCCTTGATTAAACTACAACGTACAGTACACATGGGTGCAGTAGGTTACAGCCTTACTCTCTTGTGAGCTTGATCTGATCTATTAAATAAGAAAACTACAAAGGTTCAACAAAAATACTTTACTCTAACAAAACACGCAATGCATTCTGTATTGAACCCAATACGGTTGTTGGCGTGCGAAGCACGAAATGCATTGCGTATTGAAAACACTCCCAATATGGGGTTGGCGTGCAATGCACTGTGCGTCGGCCGCTTGTCATAGTGATCAGTGTCAAGCTCACATGTGCGTCCTTAGCAGTGAACGTTTTAAAAGGGTTTAGGTTTAAAACCCTGGTCCTAACCCCCCCTCCCCCTCCCGAAAAGTTTTCCTGGCTACGGCCTCGGTGAAACACATTCTGTCGTTGTTCAATTGAAACTTTTCAACCTAAATTTGTCCATCCATTTTTAACTATTTCAGCAACTCGTACAAAATGGCGGTAAAACGTATGATATACCGAAAAAAGCGCACAGCGAAAAAGTGCACAGCCCATCAGGTTGATGTTTGACGAGGGTGGGACAAGGGTTATCCCGTGAGGAAACCAAATTTGGCGAAAAAAACGCACAACACCGAGAACCCCCGCCTCGGCAATGAATACGCAATGCTCTGTGTATTGAAAATTCTCCCAATACGGGGGTTGGCGTGCGAAGCACGCAATGCATTGAGTATTGAACATTCTCCCAATACGAGGGTTGGCGTGCGAAGCACGCAATGCATTGTATTTTGAAAATGCTCCCAATACGGGGGTTGGCGTGCGAAGCACGCAATGCTCTGTCTATTGAACATTCTCCCAATACGGGGGTTGGCGTGCTATGCACTGTGAGTCGGTCGCTTCTCATAGTGTTCAGTGTGAAGCTCACATGTGCGCCCTTAGCAGTGAACGTGTTAAAAGGGTTTAGCAGCGTATGAAATAAAAGGAGTCTAAACAGCAGTTTCCCCAATTGTTCAGTCAGAACAGTTTTAATAAGTAAGTAACGCTTGATAGATATAGGCTACCGAGGATTTTTCTAGTTATTTTCAGTATTAAAAATTCTTCCGCTTTCTGTTTTGGTTTATTTTTACCGGTTTATCCCCAGCGTAAGGCACAAAAACGGTCAGATCGTAACGCAAACATTTTCTCCGTATTATAGTATAGACGGCGCCACAAAAATGGCTGGACAACAATGTCCGTTATAACTTTATTTTATCAGATGAACTTCACAGTAAAACGTAACAATGCCAGTCTGAACATTCACTTGAACTTGGAATAGTGTTTTCTTTATATTTTAAAATAGATGTGTGCTAATATTACGCGTCAGAAGTTCAAACTTTTCACTAGTAAGCTGATTTCCTCGCCTTAAACTTTGCAATTTATCACTTTTGTTACACAAAAAACAAGATTAAACATTGTCAACTTTTTCATTACGTATTAGATTAATGTTTCGAGAAATTAATTTATGTAGTCTGTCAGGAAATACCCCTTAGTCATCAAGGGAGGAGAGGGGCTAGTAATGGAATAATGCCACGAAATAGCGTCGTTAATCAACCCCTAAAGTTTCCATTCGCTTCTGAAGCTTGTGGTCTTGAAATCAATACCGATCGAGGTTAGGTCAAACGTAAATAATCAGCTGTTTGAACGTCAGCTGTTTCGTCGAATGTCCTGCATGATTTACGAATATTCGAAGGATGAAAAGTGTTTTTCACCACACTACGATGTTTTCAGCTATTCTCGGAACGTCATTTGGAGGCCGAAAGTAGCTCTTTTCTGCCCTAGGGCAGTAAAGTCAGCTGTTCGTTTATTCAATTAAAATATGAACGTATATCGCAACACAATTTCGTTATGAAATAGGCCCATATGGAAAATGATTCAATAGGTATTGCCGACAGACTAGTGGCACACACATAATTTTGTTATTTTCACCGTTGCCTAGCAACTGAGGTAAAACTGTACTTTCCATAGCTAGCTAGTTTATAACCTCAAAGTTTCATTTTCATGTGTGCTAAATAAATATTCTTTCTTAATTTTATATAGTGTTTATTTTATTGTGTAGTGTGGTGAAAAATAGCTTTCGCACCACGGCCGAAAGGGTTTTGCAGCTTTTTTTTATATTTTTAAAAAGGCGGCCATTTAAAATTTGTTGTCATATATCTTAAAAACTGCTAACTTTACAAAAAAATGACAGGAGACCAATTTACACTCTTAAGACAAACACAACGGTTGTTTTGTATTGCCTGTAGCTCAAAGGGTAACAGAGAAACGAAAAAACTTAGCCTTCATCTTCATGTTTCAGTCAGATCTAATAACAATAATTCGACCACGCAGCTGAACCGCTCACGTGAGTTGAGCAAATTTCCAAAATTAAGTTTTTAGGCATATGTTTTAGGGTTTCAACCAACAATTCGGGAAATAGGTCCAATTCCGCATATTGGGAGTATTTTCAATAAACAGTGCATTGCGTGCTTCGCACGCCAACCCCCGTATTGAGAGTATCTTCAATACACACAGCATTGCGTGCTTCGCACGCCATTTCGAATATTGGGAGTATCTTCAACACACAAAACATTGCGTGCTTCGAAAACCAACCAACCCCCCCCCCCCCCCGATTTGGGAGTATTTTCAATACACAACGCCAACCCCACGGTAGAATCCAACACATGAACCGGGTACTTTTATGGTACTTTACGTTTTGATCGATTTTGGGGGAACCAAGCGAGCTATAAGGTCGCGTAAAAAAACAAAATGTGCAGAATAACATCCTACATTTATATTTTAGAGAAAAAACTCTAAAAAAATTCATTCACGTAGGAAAAGTCTCAAATAATAGATACTTCCTGTCAAAAAACGTGCTTCCGATTGTTGGATTTTTTTGGCTTAACGAACTCGTCCGAGCGACGTAGACAACCAACATGTGTACCAAATTTGAAGCAAATCGGACTTAAAATGCGGCCGCTAGACTGCGAACACATATATACATATATATATATATATATATATGATTTTTAACGACACCCCAAAACGTGTTCTGGGGACCATGATCGGTGCTCATTTGCTACTCCCGACCTTGGGTCTTACCATAAGGGCCACTGCAATAGCACATTTTTCGTAATGAAATTCGCTAATAAAAGTGCTAATCTCTGTAAAGGACGCATTTTAATCAATAATAGTTTTCACAAAGAAGCAAAGTCATTTATTTTTTGTTGCAAAGTCAAGTGTTTGTAATACAAAATCCTATTGTAAGCTATGAACACACCGCAGACGCGGCGACCGTGATGACGTCACGGTCAGTGCGTGCGCGACACATCCGTCACGGTCCCTCACGTACGAGTTTAGCGCGCGCCGCATTCCTCGAAGTACAATGTACTTGCTTTATCACACAAACTGACTCGATTATCATGCCTGTTTCTATTTAATTATGCCGTACCTTTGTAAGCAACTTGCCGCCTCACGGCACACGACGGCACGAATGTCGTGTTTAACCTTTCCAGCTGTTTATTCGTCCGAATGTTTGTTTTTATAATTCGCTTTCTCGTCAGTGGCACGTCGTACAATGCAATCTATGATTGCTAAATACAGGGTCCGTACGGTCAGGAAAGGTCATGCAAATTCAGGGAGATGGAACATAGTCTGGGAACTTGAAAAAGACCTGGTGAAATTTTGTATCATATCAAGCCCCGTTAAATGATGCAAAAACTGAGGAGCCTTTTTTAAAACAAACTGCTGAAGCAGTTTTTTCATGAGGTCATCCCCAGCAGTATGATAAAAGTTAAAAATAACTTTGCCGAAGTACTTTTGGAACGAAGTTCCTTAACGCGGGTTACTGAAGGAGTTAACAAAATAGAAAATGTAATGCGTAACGATTGGTTGCTAAGGCAATGACAAATATAAAATACGAGTAACGAAAAAGCGTTACAAAATTGATTGCTATGGCAGTGAATGTAAATACATTTCATCAATTTAAATTATGAGACAATCGGTTCCGTCCGGCGTAGTTCAGATATTACCGTCAAGCGCTGTTCAATAAACAAACATACAATAATTTTAGGTTAGGCCTAGAAAGTAATTTTAAGTCTAAGCCTAACCTAAAATTATTGTATGTATGTTGCCGTTAAGACGGGTGAAATAAATTAAACATACACACAATAGTTTTAGGTTAGGCCTGGACCGATGAACCAACATTTTATGCTCATTGAATGTATTTACAATGAATGGACATTTAACTGTGTTTACCATCTTAGCTTTGATGTTATAATTAATTCTACACCGTTATTATAATAACACTAAACGTACGGAAACAGTAAATATTTGTATAAAAACAAACGGCAATTGAAAGATGAAAATTATGTGTGTATGTTGCCGTTAAGGCTGGTAAAATAATTTAAGAAAAGGCGTGATGAACTTCGTTCCTGACGGGGGTTCCACGACCGCAATCATTTTTTTAAAAGAATATTTTAAGCCTATTTTTAAGTTACCTAATGAGGGGATTCTGAAATTTAATATTTTAAAGTAAAATGTTATTTATATTAATGTTTACTTTATATTCAAGTGAGCCTAGTTTGCCCAGATAAAATCTAAAACTTGAATTTAAATTTTGCTCTATTTTACGATAGTGATATTCAATTCAGAAAACAGGTCGAGGGTGACGTAAAAAACGAGGATGACGTATTATTTATTTGAAAGATTTGTAATAAACAGTTTAAAGGCTGTTCAAAAATGTTACTACTCACTGACTCACTCATTCGCTCACCAATATTACGAAGCATTTTCCGTGGAAGTGGTGACTTGAAATGTGGCGTGACCAATTAAGGAAAAATCCCAAAACTAAAACATTTTAATCGCATGATTTAGGGAGGTGTTTTGGTAAGCTAAGAACGTTTTCTTTTGTAAGGTTTGCAAATTTTCTCGTATGTTGTGTGGCAGGCACCCTATACCTTATATAATAATAATTCATAATCATGGATAAAGAGTCATTCTGGATCTATGTTGATAGTGGTCGTGCTAAATATCGCTTCCACACAAACAATAGCTGATGTCACAGTTTATAGTTTAAGGGGGTTTGAGGCTAAATGTTCACGCCTAAGCCTGTTAGTATCCTTTTTCTTGGACATGCTGATTTCTGCCTTTAATTTTACGTTGAAGAATGTGTATTTTCTTTTTAATCTTATGAACAGCTTGAACTGTAAACCTATACTGCCGGTCAAAGGAAAAATGACAATGGCTTTATTTTCATTGTATTCCTTTATCTATTAAAGTCTTGTAAGTGAAAAAACTTGAACTGTATTTTATTACTGAAGGTTAGGCTATGTGTAAGAAATGTTAATGGTCTTAAGTTTGCCTTATACAGTATAATAAAGCGTTTAAAACAATTATAAAAGGAACAAATGAAATCAAATGATTATAATCGTTACTTTTAGTTCTTTATAGATACATTTCAACTACTACTATTGATGTACATTAAAAAGTGTAATTTTAATGTCTGCGCACTGATACGTACATGTCTAAACTTCTTAAAAATCTGTAGACAATATACCCATAACCTACAAAATTTGCGAATATACGGATTTCTACTTTGATAAGGAAGCTATTTTAATGTCCGATCTGGTTTCGAACAGTAAAGCTAACCTGTTTTGTGTTTGTTTCAGCACTACAAGCAACACATTATCAACAGGGACCAGTGGAGCGCCTGCGCAATCGACATGGCTGGAAAGTATCAACTCTCCCCTAATCCAAGACACAGGAGACAACAAATGCCTCAAGTTGAGGTTCGACGTCAGCCAATACCAGCCGGAAGAAATCGTTGTCAAAACTGTCGATAATAAGTTGTTGGTAAGTTTTACTCTGTACAATATTGTACAATAAGTTTGTGATGTTTTTCCGACACCTAGACCATCTCCATCTCTGTTACCTTCCAACCGGTCATATGTGCGTTATCTGCTTTGGCAGACAATTCACTCATATTCTCTGAACAATACCACCTATTTTGTTTTGATACGTCCACCTTATTAGAACTGCAAATGACCGTTAGTTCACGCACTGCCTGATTGGTAACTCTATCCCGTCTAAAAATGAATTCAGTAATCCATTTCAGTGACATCTGGCATGTGCTCTCCGTTCATTCATAGGCCGTACTTCTGAACTGTGCAGCTTTTTACAATGGTATCATATGTTCGCAATTTAATCAGCGAGCAGGCTCTTGAGTTCATGAAGGGAATGTAGGCTCTTAATTTGACTTACATATCTGTCTCTTATATTGAATTATGCCCTCAAAAGATCACTTTGTTGGTCTTCGCTAAAGATTTGAAGGGCAGTCCTACAGTGGTGCAAATCCAGCGAACCCGCAGTATATTGATCTTAATGATTTCCCTTTAAGGACCTTCTTCACCTTAAAACATACATTTCGTACTAACGTGTTTCGGCCCGGACGGTGTGTCTCAACTGAAGTTGTGAAACCACTTAAATCGTTCTGCGTACAGTTGGCTTACACCTCACAGAAAGAAATAGACGGCAACTCCTTTTAATAATAGGTTTAATTAAGTAAGACAGTGGCGTTAATTTAAAAAATAAATAATTCTTTGCTATATATATATATAATTTTCCGCTATAATTTTTTTTCTTAATTAATTAAGTAGGCCTATTAGTGAAAAAACATTGACAATGACCGGGATTTGTTAATGTTTTTCCCTGTTTTATGATTCATGATTTTCCCATGTTTTATCCCAGTCTTGGTCCACGTCTATCCCAGCCTTGCTCCAAGTTTATCCTGGTCTTGGTTTATAATTTTCCGCTGTTTTATCGCGGTCTTGGTTCATGTTTTTCCCAGTCTTGCTCCATCTTTGTCCTGGTTTTGGTTCATGATTTTCCCATGTTTTGTCCCAGTCTTGGTTCACGTCTATCCCAGCCTTACTCCATGTTTATCCTGGCCTTGGTTTATGATTTTTCGATGTTTTATC
>JAGFPH010009092.1:29594-49746 GCA_018207615.1 Philaenus spumarius
GGCGTGCGAAGCACGCAATGCATTGTGTATTGAAAATACTCCCAACACGCGGGTTGGCGTGCGAAGCACGCAATGCACTGTGCGTCGGCCGCTTCTCACAGAGTTCAGTGTCAAGCTCACATGTGCGTTAATGAACGTGTTACGCGATGATAGTACTCAAACGTTAAAGTTATAAAACGTGTATACGCGACCGTAGTATGTGCGGATAGTTTACTCCAGTCGCGTAAACGCGAAGCCAATCCCGAAAAGGTTAAAATAGACACGTTTTTCGGAAAAAATCCAACTACACGAATTGTTGATTATCCGAATGGCGTCCGGTCCCAATTGATTCGGATAACTGGAGTTCTATTGTACTATTCTAAAGTAATAATAGATTTTTGACCGTTTTTTTTACCGAGATTTAACTTTTAAACTTTCTCAGTAAGCGTTAAGCTGATCAAAAAACATAATTCATAACACGAACTAACATTGTGCGTGTTAATGGAACTAGGGGCTCTGCCCCTGGACGCTTCGCGTCCCAACCCCGCCTCGGCTTTCAGCCTCAGCTGGCTGCTTCGCTTCGCTCGCAGTTGGACAATTCGCTAAATAATCTCGTTAATCTTTGGCTCGTTTGTACATAGGTTTGCAAAATTATGAAACCAGGTTTAAATATATTAACATTAATTACAAGATTAATTATAACCTCAAATACATGCTTTAGAAACGTGAGAGGCTTCCATTACGATTTTAGTCCTAGTTTTACTTTACTATCTTCTGTCAACTAAAGTTTTGAAACCAGGCCTGAATATAGTAAAAATTATTGCAGGATTAACATAACCTCAATACTATGTTTTAGAAACGAGAAAGGCTATATTACAAAATTAACTATTAGAATTTATCCATCTTTGCCAAGTTTACCTTTTTTTTTTTTGACAAAATAAATTGTTAAATCAGGCCCAATTTATTCTAATTCCATCGTGCTAAAACAGTATAAATTAGCTTGTTTTTTAACAGTAATTAAAAACTATCCAATGAACAGCTGATTTTGGATAATACTCAATCTCAGTGTTCTATTCCACTATATTTCCAACGTGCTAAAACAGTATAAATTGGCTTGTTTATAAACAGCTGTTTTGATCGCTTTATTTATTATTTCGTTGTTATTTTGTAACCAACATGGCAACCCATAATACCCTAAGTTAAACATTTTCAACTTTTAAACTATAGATGTTCTCAAAAATTGCGTTTTTACACGAAATACAACTGTATGGGTGTAGGCTACTTAAAAATCAAAACTACACCTAAATACAAAATTTCTTTGAATTCGTTAGAGCCGTTTTCGAAATCCGCGACAGATAACAAAGATAGATACAAGAATTGCTCATTCAAAGTAATATGATATAGCGGGATTCTATTGTAAACAATTACCGTGAAGTTATGCACAGTATGATTTTCAACATCCTGTTCAAATTAAAGTTTCCTCAGCTCGCGGATGCACTGCGCAAGTCAAATGTTTGTCGATGCTAAATTTGTTCAGTTGGCAGCGATCAGCTGTTTTAAAACGACAACATTAGCAACAGTCGACTTGGCCAAAGACAACAAAGCATTGTTTGCTCCATTAACAATGTAGTGTAATTTTATGGAAAACACAGGTCTTGCAGTTAGGTTATGTTTCCCGTTTTAGAATTCCTGATTTTACTTTTGCATTTTGTGTATTTTCAGTTTAATTGCACGCCAATTTTAAGCCTATGTGCAATAGCGTAGACAGAATCATTATTTTGCAAATCGCAGTACGTTCCCGTCTTAATTTTTTTCCCCGACATTCTGAAAGCGATTCGGATAATCAGCGATTCGGATAGTTGGAGTTCGGATAATTGGAGTTTTACTGTACTTTAACTTCAGAGGAATGCAGTAGGCCTTCTACGTTCTAGCATAGATCATGAATAATAAATAGATCATGCATGCATACGGGGGCTAAGTGCCGAAAAAAAGGTTGTCGGGAAAATAGTGCATGATCGCGCCGCGAGGTAGCGCTACGGAGAAATCATTGGTAGCATTGGTGCTTCACACCGCTTCCGTCGTTTCCCCAATAGATAGCGCCACTATCGTCGAATTTCCAGTGGATTGAAATATTGCATTGGATCAGAGTTCTATTATGTTATCCAAATACAATGGTTCTAGTATGGGCAGGTCAACATTACACAACTACGGTTGTCCTAACCTTGGTTCATTAGCATCTGTATTAAACCAAACCCGGACCTGTCAGGCTACCCATTGTCCTGTAGTATTTTCTCCACAAGACAGGCCTAATTTACCTTACAAAGAACGACGCAAACGTTCCACTCAACAATACCTATTTATTGCTAATTTGTGCTATACAACTTGCACTAGGCTACTGTTTGGTCGTGTATGTTTTCTGCAACCGTTTTATTTTCCGACTGTTGGTGGCGTATTGATTCGTCTTGCAGTTAATTATTACAGATTTACTCTTGCATTAACATTTTTAACAGTAGCATCATCTGCAAAAAGAATTCGAAAACGTTCTGCTTTGTAATTTGATTGCATTTAATTGAAACTTGGACTAAATAATAACAGAAAGTGTATAGGCTATTCGTATGACTACTGTAGTGGAGATGAGTGTGACCATCAATTCGAACAGAAAGAAGCAAAACTTAACTTTAAATTTCTCACTATACTATAGTATAGAGAAAGTATAGTGATCGCAAAAAATCGATGTTGAGATTTTTGTGGAAATATCCGTTTTGGGACCCCTGAGTCCAAAAAAGTGGATTTTACAAAATGTATGTCTGTATGTATACAAAGCTAGAGCGAAAACTATTCGATCGATTTCAAACAAATTTGCACCAGACATGAAAGTAGGCCTGTATAGATGCACAAAAAACGGTTTTGAAAAATGTTTATTATAAAACAGTTATTATTTTTTTATTTAAATAACGGCTCTAACGATTTTGATAAATTTGGTTTATTTGTAGCCTTTAATGTACTTACCGTATGCAAAAAACCGCATCTTTCTAAAAATTCCCGTTTAGCTAATAATAATAATAACTGATTTTTGGGGTTTTTTGGCCATAAAGGAGGGTTGTTTCTAAAAAAAATGTAAAACCTTTTTCCGTGTATCTGTACAGGCCTAATTGACGTGTTTGGTGTAAATTTGTTTGAAATCGATCGAATAGTTTTCTCTATAGATAATAATAATAATATTTATTAGTCAATCTACTTTAATAAATCACATCTCCTACCCCACCTACAATTATGAATTCACAGTGAATCTTTTTAATAATTTAAATACGTTTGTGAGAAAGTATGTGCCAGTTCCTGATACCGTTGATTTCCTTTAAATACAATGAGACTGTATAATTCGCTTTCTGCGCAAAAGAACAAACAAAACTAAAATTAAATGGGCGAATTAACATGGCGAAATTTCAGACATCTTACTGACCCTATAACAGCGTTGCCAGATTTTACGGAAAGTAAGAAGTGCTACCAACTCATACATGTTTTCAAACTGAAAGTATACTGTGATTGGAGAGTTCAACCAACACCACCTATAATATAAAAGTGGTGCAAAATTGGAAAACACTATTTCGTTGTTTTTTACCGCCGTTTTTACTCGGTTAAAGGTATGGACGTGCAAATTTCACCGTTGGTTTTCTCTTGAAATTCTACATCGAAATAATGTATCACATGTCCACCTTCCCATTTAAAAAAAACAAAGTTACATTCAAAATGGCGGATAAATTTGTTGAAATCTTAATAAAATACTATTTTTACTTAGAGTAGGTTCCTCAATGACATCTACCTTCAAATTTTCTTTTTATACGAAATATTAAACCAGTGCGGGACTTTTTGTACACTCTGTATACTACCCATGGATAGTTTATCCAACAACAATTATATTTACATAGTAGGATTTTAAAACTAGAAACCGAAAGATAAGGAATGAGAAATGTTTTTAGTAAAGCCGAGTTATGAGACTGGTTCCGCAAAAGGGCAGTAGTTGCCTTCCTGCTGGCAGCGCCAACTGGCCTGCCTATTACTCTATTTACTTTCTGTTATTGCCACTAATAACTATTGAATCTAATGGGTTTGTAACTGTGTAATTTCATTTGCATTGCCTTTTCAGAGATTCTCGGACTATTTAAATAACATTTTATACTTTTCAGTAAACAAACTGCAGTTCTAAAGAGAAATTTAATAGAAACAAAGTTTTACCTAGAGCGGCGAGAGTTTGGTATCATTGAATAAGTGCTGTATTTTAAACAAGTAAATTGAACCAACGGAACAATAAAAACAAACAAATCGTACCGCACCGTTATTCGGTCCTCCAGACCGTAGCGCTGCAAACCCAACGACCCCGTCAAGGTCAATGCAGTTGGTCCAGACCGGAAGACCGAGTTGCTGAGTTCATTTAATTCCTTCGACACGTACAGTCTATACCAGCTTGGCACGAAGCGCCTTGTTCAGGAGGTGTTAAATTTAGGTCAAGTCGTTGCGAGCGGCAATGGCACTCCGCCAAGATCGCGCAGTGTTCGCTTACACAGCGCTAATACAACTGCTGAACAATTCAGTACGACTATTTGTCATAAGGAATAATGGTCGAACTAAGTAGGGGTGCTTGGAGCATAAAAAGGCGAAGCCACACGATCTTGAACTCAACAGTTTTAACAGGACTATACATTAATAAAGGAAAGCAGTCGCGGGATTGCCGACAGAAGTGAAAACTGTAATGAATATAAACCGTTGGTCATAATTTGAACAGTACCAAGTAAACTATAGCACAACTTACAAAATGAGGAAGCACAATGTCCATTTCAGAGGTATTGCCGAGTGAACTATTGTAACACAACTTACGAAATGAGGGAGCACAATGTCCATTTCAGAGGTATTACCTAGTAAGCTATGTCAACACGACTTACAAAATGAGGAAGCACAATGTCCGTTTCAGAGGTATTGCCGAGTAAACTATTTTAACACAACTTACGAAATGAGGAAGCACAATGTCTACTTCAGAAATATTACCAAGTAAACTATTTTAGCACAACTTACCAAATGGGGAAGCACAATGTCCGTTTCGGAGGTATTGCCGAGTAAACTATTTCAACACAACTTACGAAATGAGGAAGCACAATGTCTACTTCAGAGGTATTGCCGAGTGAACTATTTCAACACAACTTACGAAATGAGGAAGCACAATGTCTACTTCAGAGGTATTGCCGAGTAAACTATTGTAACACAACTTACGAAATGAGGAAGCACAATGTATGTTTCAGAGGTATTGTCGAGTGAACTATTTCAACACAACTTACGAAATGAGGAAGCACAATGTCCGTTTCAGAGGTATTACCGAGTGAACTATTGTAACACAACTTACGAAATGAGGAAGCACAATGTCTACTTCAGAGGTATTGCCGAGTAAACTATTTTAACACAACTTACGAAATGAGGAAGCACAATGTCCATTTCAGAGGTATTGCCGAGTGAACTATTTTAACACAACTTACGAAATGAGGAAGCAAGTGTTCATTTCAGAGTTACTACCAAGTTAACTATTATAAAACAACTTACGAAATGAGGAAGCACAATGTCAATTTCAGAGGTAATACCAAGTAAACTATATACTTTCATATATACACATGTGTAGGCCTACTATATAAGTAGAGCGTGACGGAACAATGCGTGACGGTAAAATCCGATTCAGCGCACGAAAATTTTTTTAGATGCGGTACGCCTATAGAAGTTTACACTTCAAAAATCTATTTTTTATATAAATGTTTTTGTATGATTAGATATAATGATATAATTCTCTTTCATCCCAGAGCTATCCACCTAGACGTAGAGAATATTTAGCCCCTTTTTTAACTTTTTTTGCAGATTTTTTAAAATTTATTGTATCTATGCTTCTTATCGCACGTAGCGGCTACCTTTGCAGCAGGTTGTGGTCACAGGAGCTAGATGAGAAAAACCGACACCGTTAAACGTTAAATCGTATCACTTCGTGTACAATCGTAACTCCTCGGCACGCTCCTCGTTTCATCGTCTATTAGCTGTATTCCTATAAATATTTAAATGTTTAAAAGTATTTTCGTAATTCGACTAAAAAAGACCGGGTTTGGATTATATTGCATTGAATTGGAGCTTTTTCATTTTTTCCACAAAAAAGTGGTCAATATCTCGAAAACGGTTCGTCCTGGAGCATTTATTGACGATTCTCAACCCCTCTTTAGGAAAAAAACAGCTAAAAACTAAACATTTTACTGTACAAAAAAAAATACATACTCCAAATTTTTACACTATTTTAAGACTCATAAATAACGGAGATCACTCAAATTTAGTGGTCGAATGTAGGGATATTCGGGTTCATTTCGTTGGATTTGCCTTAAAATAGTCTACAAATTTGGTGCCTTTACATTTTTTTTTTTTGTAAAATGTATAGTTTTTTTTAGATATTTAACATTGAAATTTTCAACATCTCAACTGCCGCCATTTTGAAACAGATTGTTGCAGGAAAACAAAAATTTTAAGTGAATGTATCCTATTTAGCTGAATATCCAGTTTCATGAATATATATCTTGAACAGTTTCTGAGATATTAAGGTACTTGTAAAAAACACATACAGACGGACAGGCAGAAAACAGAGTGAGATAGGACACATGTTACGTTGTATTATTTGCTTATGTTTAGCTGAAAAATAACCCCGTAAATTTTCGGACAGTCGAAGCTGGGCACCCTATACACGTACATAGACAGTAAGTGTTCAATTTTTGCGTAATTTTAATTATCAGTGTGTGGATTGAAATAAGGTACGTAAGCTTCTATCGATAATATATAAATAGGCCTGGTGTAATACAGCTCAACATAAACCTACAGGTATTGCACAACATATGTTTTTAATCAGCTGTGTTTACAGACAAAACACATGTGTTCTATTTACTATTTAGCTACAGTGTGTGCTCTAATTCTGCTGCTGGGAGCAACGTTTTAACAACTCTTTAATTTAAAATACTAAAATCAAATTGACACATTTTCTTAATAAAAATGAAAATTTCGAAATCATTTCGATACACATTTGCCAACACTTGGCGCGCATATTATCTATCTATATATATAAAAATTAATTGCTGTTCGTTAGTCTCGCTAAAACTCGAGAACGGCTGGACCGATTTGGCTATTTTTGGTCTTAAAATGTTTGTAGTAGTTCATAGAAGGTTTATACGTAAAGAAAAGTTTGAAAAGTTTCCCGAAAAAGTTTCAATTTTGGAAGAAACTGAACAGCATTTATTGTATGAACTCAAAACCATAGCTCACAAAAACAGCTGTTCGTATAAAAAGCTTATGTTTGTTTACATGTATTACCATAGCAACATTACTTAACAAATTTATAATCACTTTAATACTCTTCAAAACCAACAGCTTTTTAAGGTTAGATTGAAAAACTATAAACAACACAAATAAAAATGCTTACAGAATTATAATTCAACTCAAACATTGGTTATTAAATATCTATATAGGCCTACTTAGAGATATGCTGCTTAAAATATTGTTTATAAAAAATATATTATAACTATGAAGTTTTTAATACTTTTCAAAACATATTTTCGCTATCAATAATAATAATAACAAACAAATTATTTGACACCATGCATAACCATAAACATACACGAGTTTAAACATTATTTTATTGAAAACTAAACAAACCATCTGAATTAAACTAAATGCCATTAAAATATCACATTCGTAGCTTTATTTTGATATATACTGTATATTGTATATTTAAATACTAAACAATATATATCTTATACTAATTAGGCCTACATATTTAAAATTACAAACTCTATTTGAACCAGTTTGTTACATCCTAAATTAACGCGGATGTTACAAAGTGATTCAAATATCTTTTCTACGACCCCCAGCTAATTTAAAGCCTCGCTAAGAAAGGGTTCAAAGAAATTCGAAATTTTAGGGTGGTTTGGGGAGGGGGGTCAAAGTTACTAAAAATCCCTATAAGAACGAATTGGAATGAAATTTGGTACGTAGCTTCCTCTAAGGCCGTAGGTGCTCGCAACATTGTCAATGAAATTAAGTGAAAGTCAAACTTAGTAAAAACTATAAATTAAAACGATATATTTAAAGCTTTTTCATGTTAGTAGTTTACAGGAATACAATTTTCAGTGCTTTCCTAAATAGCGTAGACTTTTTTTTCATGACCACAGTAGGATACGCACGGGTATTCAACGAACACTTAAAAAGAATACAATTACGTCAAAAAGACTGAAAATACTAACAACCACGGGCAACGCCGTACGGGTCAGCTAGTTTTCTTAATAAAAATGAAAATTTTGAAATCATTTCGATACACATTTGCCAACACTTGGCGCGCGTATTATAGGTCAATAAATTTAAACGAGAACAAAACATTGTGTAGGCAGTAATGGAGGTTTTGTTATTTGTGTATCTGTTATCTACAGGTTATTCTAAAATTGCGTTGACTTTTTCTGGCAATATACCAATCTTCTAGTTTATGTTTTGATGTTATGCCCGCCTTTTAACATGAAATGATTTCTATTTTTAACAGCAATTTGTGAACTATAATAAACTTAATATTTCATTTATTTCATTAAAATCTGATTTCGTACTTTGAAACAGTGACAGTACTAGCGCGGCTTCGCACGCAGTAATGAATAAACGGACGAAAAAAATATTGCGAGTTCACTGGACCAAAAACGTGCAGTGAGTTTCGCCAAATCAATCTATATTTCCTAATTAGGCTTACATACATGATCATCTGTGCTCCAGTAAGCGGAAAACCACGATTTCCGGCAATTTGTGGAGAGCTACTATAACATAAAACCCCCATGGGGCTGCGTTGGTGGGTTGCGGAGTTATAACGTTACGCACGGACGTACTTCGTTTACATTATTTATTATATATTGATTACCTAACCAAACTTTCATTCTAGAGTTAAAATGGGAAACAAAATAGGAAAAGTGAAAGTTTCCACCTTAAAAAAACGTCGCTTATAAGTAGGAGCATAATGCGTGCGTTAAAATAACCACAGCCTTTTATATCTCTCGGTTCACTTGTATTCGACCATATTTGGTGACCCTTCGCAACGCCCATGATAATCGCCTACATTGACAGCAACAGCCTCCTTGGTTTCATAGTCATAGTCTCGCCCATGTCCTGTGTACACCCACTGCCGCGGCTCTTATAATTACGTCGACTGTATTCAAGGTCAATGCACTATGCACAAGTGGAGGCAATACGTGAATTTGAAGTTATACTTTTATACCCATTCATTTTAAGAATGTTGGTAAACACCGCAGTTTAAAAGGTTGTTAAAACAAATGAAAAACTGTAAAACAATTCTAAACGCACCCTTCACCCACTCGTTTGCCTATATTTTATATTTTCCTTTTATTACACGTGAAAGATTAATTTATTACAACCTTAAAGTTAAGTTAGTAAATAACCTCAAATATCGAAATAAAAGTATTAAGTTTGCGAAATAAAAGTATGAAGTTTGCGATATAAGTCTTGTTGATTTAGGCCTATAATAAAAGTTAACAAAAAGCCAACTAGACTAAGGGGTATTCCTAAACAAAAACCTAACCTAAAAATTAGAGATACAAATTGTTTCCAAGTATGAAATCAATCGTTCGTGGAAATGCCTACAATCAAGTTTAGATAATTATGTTAAAGTAAACAGCTGATAATGGTCGTAGGGGAGACCGGGGCAAGTTTTCGCGCTTTTTTTAATTTATTTTTTATATTTTTTACTAAGTTAGCTACGTTTGTAAAAATTTACTACAATAACCACTGAAACCTGCACTACAACGTGGTATGACTAATATAGATTACTTAAGCAATGATTTTGAGGAAAAAGTAGTCAAGTGTCATTTGGTCACGTGCGAAAATGTGCCCCGTAACCGGGGCAAGTTTTCGCACACCATAATGTTAGGCAGGGGCAAGTTTTCGCAAGTACTTAAATCATTAAAATATGGATAATTAAACAAAAAACAGTTCAAGGGAAATTATTTATTAATTGTAGATACATTTAAATATATTACATTTAACAAAATTCGTTATTATCATCATCACTATCGCAATTTATACACACGAAAAAGAAAGAGTCTCCCTTAATGCACGCCTCGTGAGCCCATCTCTTACAACGAGTACACTTAACCCATTTCTCTCTTGGTTTTGACTTGCTGTATAATTCCAAGCAGTAAATGCAAACGCAGTCATCTTCTTTATCACTCGATTCTATGCTGACGTTCACTTTCTTTGGCTTAGTAGAGTTATATTAGCTGATTTTCCCGATTTTCTTCCAAATAAACTCTTGTTAACACATTTCTTAACTTTCATTTTACTGTCATTTAGTTTTTCCTTCCTCTGCTTGGCTTATATATACGAAATAATTTGATTTCAACATATAACATTATTTACCATCTTATCTTTGGGGTTATTATTAATCATACACTTTTATTATAAAGAAATAATAATATTACTGTATGTATAGAAAGTTCTAACGGGGTTAGCGTGCGGAGCACGCAGGAGTTTCCCCTAGTATATTATATAACAGCCAATAATATTAGTAATATCAACGAACAAGCCAGCTCGATGCGAAAACGTGCCCCGTCTCCATGTTTTTACTTTAACCTAACATAAGATGTTGAAAAAAGAACTGTTTTGAACAAACTATAACATCAATCAGAGCAGGTGAATGTCTTTGTTCGATATCATATGAATAAATAAACGGTACCAGGAACTGGCACATACTTTCTCACAAACATATTTAAATTATTTAAACGTCACGGTGACTTGTAGGGTGGGGTAGGAGAGGTGATTTTGTATTAAAGTTTTTTTCCCATAAAAATCCATAAATTAACGGAAAAACCAACTTTTATCAAAAACGGCTCGAACAATTTTGATTAAAATTTTACAGTTTATATTACTATAGGTCCCTAATAAACTATAAAATTTTAATCAAAATCGTTAGAGCCGTTTTTGAGAAAAGTTGATTTTTCCGTTATTTTAAGGGTTTTTATGGGAAAATTACCCTTAAAAATAAAAAATTCACAAAAATGAAAAAACGCCTGGAGATACCATGGATTAGTATCTCCATACCAAATGTCATCAAAATCGGACTACTGGTTTAGGCTCTAGGTCTGATAACATCCACACAAACACACAGACACACAGGCACACACACAGACATCACTCCGAAAACCACTTTTTTAGGTTCAGGGGGACCCAAAACGGATATTTCCACCAAAAACTCAAACTCGAAAATTTTGACGAATACAATACTTTCTCCATATACTATGGTATAGGGGGAGAAAGTAAAAAATTAAACTTAAGGCGTATATGTTTGTTTTGAGTTAAAGTAAGGTCATGCAAATTTACTCAACTGAACAAAAACAATATAAATTGACTTTACGCAGCGAAGGGAGTAGCCATCAAACTAAAACTCTCATAGTTGCTGCCTAGGAGCATTGTCTTCAAACTAGTCTGGTTGGTGGTGCGCTCTAGCAGTCTGCTAACAAATTAAGGCCGAATCGAAAACCTGCCCAGCGCGAAAACCCGCCTCGGTCTCCCCTACTGACTCTGAATTGTTAGTGCTTGGCAGGCCTTAGAGGTGACAAAGTTCCCAATAATGATAGTTATTTTTAACTTGTAGGCCTATTATTAGTTATTTTCGTAAACCAAAATACAGTAATTTGATTTAGATAGTTAGACTATAGGTTATGTTATGATTAATGCTATACATTTAATAATAATGCAAATAATGCTATACCTTGCATAGATAAATAACGCAAGCTCGTATAATACAGTAACATATACAAAGCTTGCGGTTTAAGTTATACGACTAGCCTAGAAGATAGCACTTATATTCGTCTAAATTTTCAACATGTAGGTTTTTTAACGTCCTGCTGTTTTTCACTTTAAGGCTAATGAAGACGGGACCTACATTTTTACGTGGAATCCGAACCACAGCCAATGATGTCTGTTAAGAAACCATTTAGAAAATTATTCGGTTTTTCCATTGATGGTTGCTATGACGATTGATAAAGCTTTCACGCCTTAACAACCACGGCCATCGTGGCATAGAACCAATTTAGAGCAAACACTACCATACGATAAAGATACGAAAACTTGAAGATACATTCTCTTGGAGTCATAGACGCACACTAAGAAAGGATTTTGCGAAGCGTAAAAATTGTGAAAGTTCCTGTATATACCCCCAGCTCCGTAACAGATAAAACAGCTGCTCGGTTCAAAAGTTTAGCAACAAGTTTGTTGAATGCATTTACATTACTGCAACCAACTTAACAAATTTAAAACCGGATAACTATTCTTCATAACCTAAAACTTTTTTAGATTAGCCTATGTGAACAAAATAAAATAAAATACAAACAAAATCTCAACGAAAAAGCTTACAGTAGGCTATTATTATTCAAACTAATGTTGTTGCATACTGTATTATAAATAAAATAACTGATTTAGATCGAAGCCTTAACACAATTTTAGGTTAGGCCTATATTGAACCAAAACATCCGATTCCCAAAGATTCCCCGTTCGGCTTACGAACTAAGCAATGTACTTGATTGTATTACTAATAACATATTACAACTAGGTAAATGAAATTACAGTCGTAAGTTCATACAAGCACGCATGAAACAACCGCCAACGAGTGCATTGAACCAGCTATACTCGGATTGATCACGCTAATCTAACATTACGCATAGCTGGAGGTTTTTGCTGTTTAAAATTATGTTTAGACCAGCGTGTCACGAATGTACGATAGGCAAGACTAGGGTGGGTAATGCAAGAGTTTTATGTCTTCAAAGGGGAGAAATGGGGTTGCAAGGGGGGATATTGCATATGTGATTGTATAGGTCATATCCTGACCACTAGTGACGGTTAAAGCACTGTGTGGAAACGAGTATAGTAGGGGATTGAGAAATTGCAGAGATCGAATCGGAAAAGAATACAGCAGGACTCTTACGGTCGGGGAAATATTGTATATCATTAAGGGTGTGCAATACGAGGCAGGTCGTAGCCAGGGGGGGGGGGGTCAAACCCCTCACCGAAATCCCGAAATTTAGTAGTAAAAATTAATACTAGGTTTAAAAAGTGCAAATTAAATTATAAAATACAGAGGATCCAGCAACATATTTTACATCATTGCGCATTGCATGCATACTGATATTTAGATTTCCTTGATTAAACTACAACGTACAGTACACATGGGTGCAGTAGGTTACAGCCTTACTCTCTTGTGAGCTTGATCTGATCTATTAAATAAGAAAACTACAAAGGTTCAACAAAAATACTTTACTCTAACAAAACACGCAATGCATTCTGTATTGAACCCAATACGGTTGTTGGCGTGCGAAGCACGAAATGCATTGCGTATTGAAAACACTCCCAATATGGGGTTGGCGTGCAATGCACTGTGCGTCGGCCGCTTGTCATAGTGATCAGTGTCAAGCTCACATGTGCGTCCTTAGCAGTGAACGTTTTAAAAGGGTTTAGGTTTAAAACCCTGGTCCTAACCCCCCCTCCCCCTCCCGAAAAGTTTTCCTGGCTACGGCCTCGGTGAAACACATTCTGTCGTTGTTCAATTGAAACTTTTCAACCTAAATTTGTCCATCCATTTTTAACTATTTCAGCAACTCGTACAAAATGGCGGGAAAACGTATGATATACCGAAAAAAGCGCACAGCGAAAAAGTGCACAGCCCATCAGGTTGATGTTTGACGAGGGTGGGACAAGGGTTATCCCGTGAGGAAACCAAATTTGGCGAAAAAAACGCACAACACCGAGAACCCCCGCCTCGGCAATGAATACGCAATGCTCTGTGTATTGAAAATTCTCCCAATACGGGGGTTGGCGTGCGAAGCACGCAATGCATTGAGTATTGAACATTCTCCCAATACGAGGGTTGGCGTGCGAAGCACGCAATGCATTGTATTTTGAAAATGCTCCCAATACGGGGGTTGGCGTGCGAAGCACGCAATGCTCTGTCTATTGAACATTCTCCCAATACGGGGGTTGGCGTGCTATGCACTGTGAGTCGGTCGCTTCTCATAGTGTTCAGTGTGAAGCTCACATGTGCGCCCTTAGCAGTGAACGTGTTAAAAGGGTTTAGCAGCGTATGAAATAAAAGGAGTCTAAACAGCAGTTTCCCCAATTGTTCAGTCAGAACAGTTTTAATAAGTAAGTAACGCTTGATAGATATAGGCTACCGAGGATTTTTCTAGTTATTTTCAGTATTAAAAATTCTTCCGCTTTCTGTTTTGGTTTATTTTTACCGGTTTATCCCCAGCGTAAGGCACAAAAACGGTCAGATCGTAACGCAAACATTTTCTCCGTATTATAGTATAGACGGCGCCACAAAAATGGCTGGACAACAATGTCCGTTATAACTTTATTTTATCAGATGAACTTCACAGTAAAACGTAACAATGCCAGTCTGAACATTCACTTGAACTTGGAATAGTGTTTTCTTTATATTTTAAAATAGATGTGTGCTAAAATTACGAGTCAGAAATTCAAACTTTTCACCTGTAAGCTGATTTCCTCGCCTTAAACTTTGCAATTTATCACTTTTGTTACACAAAAAACAAGATTAAACATTGTCAACTTTTTCATTACGTATTAGATTAATGTTTCGAGAAATTAATTTATGTAGTCTGTCAGGAAATACCCCTTAGTCATCAAGGGAGGAGAGGGGCTAGTAATGGAATAATGCCACGAAATAGCGTCGTTAATCAACCCCTAAAGTTTCCATTCGCTTCTGAAGCTTGTGGTCTTGAAATCAATACCGATCGAGGTTAGGTCAAACGTAAATAATCAGCTGTTTGAACGTCAGCTGTTTCGTCGAATGTCCTGCATGATTTACGAATATTCGAAGGATGAAAAGTGTTTTTCACCACACTACGATGTTTTCAGCTATTCTCGGAACGTCATTTGGAGGCCGAAAGTAGCTCTTTTCTGCCCTAGGGCAGTAAAGTCAGCTGTTCGTTTATTCAATTAAAATATGAACGTATATCGCAACACAATTTCGTTATGAAATAGGCCCATATGGAAAATGATTCAATAGGTATTGCCGACAGACTAGTGGCACACACATAATTTTGTTATTTTCACCGTTGCCTAGCAACTGAGGTAAAACTGTACTTTCCATAGCTAGCTAGTTTATAACCTCAAAGTTTCATTTTCATGTGTGCTAAATAAATATTCTTTCTTAATTTTATATAGTGTTTATTTTATTGTGTAGTGTGGTGAAAAATAGCTTTCGCACCACGGCCGAAAGGGTTTTGCAGCTTTTTTTTATATTTTTAAAAAGGCGGCCATTTAAAATTTGTTGTCATATATCTTAAAAACTGCTAACTTTACAAAAAAATGACAGGAGACCAATTTACACTCTTAAGACAAACACAACGGTTGTTTTGTATTGCCTGTAGCTCAAAGGGTAACAGAGAAACGAAAAAACTTAGCCTTCATCTTCATGTTTCAGTCAGATCTAATAACAATAATTCGACCACGCAGCTGAACCGCTCACGTGAGTTGAGCAAATTTCCAAAATTAAGTTTTTAGGCATATGTTTTAGGGTTTCAACCAACAATTCGGGAAATAGGTCCAATTCCGCATATTGGGAGTATTTTCAATAAACAGTGCATTGCGTGCTTCGCACGCCAACCCCCGTATTGAGAGTATCTTCAATACACACAGCATTGCGTGCTTCGCACGCCATTTCGAATATTGGGAGTATCTTCAACACACAAAACATTGCGTGCTTCGAAAACCAACCAACCCCCCCCCCCCCCCGATTTGGGAGTATTTTCAATACACAACGCCAACCCCACGGTAGAATCCAACACATGAACCGGGTACTTTTATGGTACTTTACGTTTTGATCGATTTTGGGGGAACCAAGCGAGCTATAAGGTCGCGTAAAAAAACAAAATGTGCAGAATAACATCCTACATTTATATTTTAGAGAAAAAACTCTAAAAAAATTCATTCACGTAGGAAAAGTCTCAAATAATAGATACTTCCTGTCAAAAAACGTGCTTCCGATTGTTGGATTTTTTTGGCTTAACGAACTCGTCCGAGCGACGTAGACAACCAACATGTGTACCAAATTTGAAGCAAATCGGACTTAAAATGCGGCCGCTAGACTGCGAACACATATATACATATATATATATATATATATATGATTTTTAACGACACCCCAAAACGTGTTCTGGGGACCATGATCGGTGCTCATTTGCTACTCCCGACCTTGGGTCTTACCATAAGGGCCACTGCAATAGCACATTTTTCGTAATGAAATTCGCTAATAAAAGTGCTAATCTCTGTAAAGGACGCATTTTAATCAATAATAGTTTTCACAAAGAAGCAAAGTCATTTATTTTTTGTTGCAAAGTCAAGTGTTTGTAATACAAAATCCTATTGTAAGCTATGAACACACCGCAGACGCGGCGACCGTGATGACGTCACGGTCAGTGCGTGCTCGACACATCCGTCACGGTCCCTCACGTACGAGTTTAGCGCGCGCCGCATTCCTCGAAGTACAATGTACTTGCTTTATCACACAAACTGACTCGATTATCATGCCTGTTTCTATTTAATTATGCCGTACCTTTGTAAGCAACTTGCCGCCTCACGGCACACGACGGCACGAATGTCGTGTTTAACTGTTCCAGCTGTTTATTCGTCCGAATGTTTGTTTTTATAATTCGCTTTCTCGTCAGTGGTACGTCGTACAATGCAATCTATGATTGCTGAATACAGGGTTCGTACGGTCAAGAAAGGTCATGCAAATTCAGGGAGATGGAACATAGTCGGGGAACTTGAAAAAGACCTGGTGAAATTGTATCATATCACTAAGCCCAACTAAATGATGCAAAAACTGAGGAGCCTTTTTTAATACAAACTGCTGAAGCAGTTTTTTCATGAGGTCATCCCCAGCAGTATGATAAAAGTTAAAAATAACTTTGCCGAAGTACTTTTGGAACGAAGTTCCTTAACGCGGGTTGCTGAAGGATTTAACAAATAGAAAATGTAAAGCGTAACGATTGGTTGCTAAGGAAACGACAAATATAAAATACGAGTAACGAAAAAGCGTTACAAAATTGATTGCTATGGCAATGAATGTAAATACATTTCACCAATTTAAATTATGAGACAATCGGTTCCGTCCGGCGTAGTTCAGATATTATCGTCAAGCGCTGACATAATACATAAAATAATTTTAGGTTAGGCCTAGAAAGTAATTTTAAGTCTAAGCCTAACCTAAAATTATTGTATGTATGTTGCCGTTAAGACGGGTGAAATAAATTAAACATACACACAATAGTTTTAGGTTAGGCCTGGACTGATGAACCAACATTTTATGCTCATTGAATGTATTTACAATGAATGTATTTAACTGTGTTTACCATCTTAGCTTTGATGTTATAATTAATTCTACACCATTATTATAATAACACTAAACATACGGAAACAGTAAATATTTGTATAAAAACAAACGGCAATTGAAAGATGAAAATTATGTGTGTATGTTGCCGTTAAGGCTGGTAAAATAATTTAAGAAAAGGCGTGATGAACTTCGTTTCTGATGGGGGTTCCACGACCGCAATCATTTTTTAAAAAGAATATTTTAAGCCTATTTTTAAGTTACCTAATGAGGGGATTCTGAAATTTAATATTTTAAAGTAAAATGTTATTTATATTAATGTTTACTTTATATTCAAGTGAGCCTAGTTTGCCCAGATAAAATCTAAAACTTGAATTTAAATTTTGCTCTATTTTACGATAATGATATTCAATTCAGAAAACAGGTCGAGGGTGACGTAAAAAACGAGGATGACGTATTATTTATTTGAAAGATTTGTAATAAACAGTTTAAAGGCTGTTCAAAAACGTTACTACTCACTGACTCACTCATTCGCTCACCAATATTACGAAGCATTTTCCTTGGAAGTGGTGACTTGAAATTTGGCGTGACCAATTAAGGAAAAATCCCAAAACTAAGACATTTTAATCGCATGATTTAGGGAGGTGTTTTGGTACGCTAAGAACGTTTTCTTTTGTAAGGTTTGCAAATTTTCTCGTTTGTTGTGTGGCAAGTACCCCATACCTTATATAAAATAATTCATAATCATAGTTAAAGAATAATTCTGGATCTATGTTGATGGTGGTCGTGCTAAATATGGCTTCCATACAAACAATAGCTGATGTCACAGTTTATAGTTGAAGGGGATTTGAGGCTAAATGTTCACGCCTAAGCCTGTTAGTAATCTTTTTCTTGGACATGCTGATTTCTGCCTTTAATTTTACGTTGAAGAACGTGTATTTTCTTTTTAATCTTATGAACACCTTGAACTGTAAACCTATACTGCTGGTCAAAGGAAAAAATTACAATGGCTTTATTTTCATTGTATTCCTTTATCTATTAAAGTCTTGTAAGTGAAAAAACATGTACTGTATTTTATTACTGAAGGTTAGGCTATGTGTAAGAAATGTTAATGGTCTTAAGTTTGCCTTATACAGTATAATAAAGCGTTTAAAACAATTATAAAAGGAACAAATCAAATCAAATGATTATAATCGTTACTTTTAGTTCTTTATAGATACATTTCAACTACTACTATTGATGTACATTAAAAATTGTAATTTTAATTTCTGCGCACTGATACATGTCTAAACTTCTTAAAAATCTGTAGACAATATACCCATAACCTACAAAATTTGCGAATATACGGATTTCTACTTTGATAAGGAAGCTATTTTAATGTCAGATCTGGTTTCGAACAGTAAAGCTAACCTGTTTTGTGTTTGTTTCAGCACGACAAGCAACACATTATCAACAGGGACCAGTGGCGCGCCTGCGCAATCGACATGGCTGGAAAGTATCAACTCTCCCCTAATCCAAGACACAGGAGACAAAAAATGCCTCAAGTTGAGGTTCGACGTCAGCCAATACCAGCCGGAAGAAATCGTTGTCAAAACTGTCGATAATAAGTTGTTGGTAAGTTTTACTCTGTACAATATTACTGTAGTTAGTGATGTTTTTCCGATACCTAGACCATCTCCATCGATGTTTCTTTCCGTGCCTTATCTGCTTTGGCAGACGATTCACTCCTATTCTCTGAACAATACCACCTGTATTGTTTTGATACGTCCACCTTATTAGAAATGACAATGACCGTGTTAGTTCACGCACTGCCTGATTGGTAACGCTATCCCGTCTAAAAATGCCTTCAGTAATCCATTTCAGTGACATCTGACATTTGCTCTCCGTTCATTCATAGGCCGTACTTCTGAACTGTGCAGCTTTTTACAATGGTATCATATGTTCGCAATTTAATCAGTGAGCAGGCTCTTGAGTTCATGAAGGGAATGCAGGCTCTTAATTTGACTTACCCATCTGTCTCTTATATTTAATTATGCCCTCAAAAGATCACTTTGTTGGTCTTCGCTAAAGATTTGAAGGGCAGTCCTACAGTGGGATAAATCCAGCGAACCCGCAGTATATCTTAATGATTTCCCTTTAAGGACCTTCTTCACCTTAAAACATACATTTCGTACTAACGTGTTTCGGCCCGGACGGTGTGTCTTAACTGAAGTTGTGAAACACTTAAATCGTTCTGCGTACAGTTGGCTTACACCTCACAGAAAGAAATAGACGGCAACTCCTTTTAATAATAGGTTTAATTAAGTAAGACAGTGGCGTTAATTTAAAAATAAATAATTCTTTGCTATATATATATAATTTTCCGCTGTAATTTTTTTTTCTTAATTAATTAAGTAGGCCTATTAGTGAAAAAACATTGACAATGACCGGGATTTGTTTATGTTTTTCCCTGTTTTATTATTCATGATTTTCCCATGTTTTATCCCAGTCTTGGTCCACGTCTATCCCAGCCTTGCTCCAAGTTTATCCTGGTCTTGGTTTATAATTTTCCGCTGTTTTATCGCGGTCTTGGTTCATGTTTTTCCCAGTCTTGCTCCATCTTTGTCCTGGTTTTGGTTCATGATTTTCCCATGTTTTGTCCCAGTCTTGGTTCACGTCTATCCCAGCCTTACTCCATGTTTATCCTGGCCTTGGTTTATGATTTTTCGATGTTTTATC
>JAGFPH010009093.1:25038-35163 GCA_018207615.1 Philaenus spumarius
ATGCATTGCGTGCTTCGCACGCTAACCCCCGTGTTGGGAGTATTTTCCATACACAATGCATTGCGTGCTTTGCACGCTAACCCCCGTATTGGGAGTATTTTTAATATACAATGCTTGCGTGCTTCGCACGCTAACCCCTGCATTGAAAGTATTTTCAATACACAATGCAGTGCGTGCTTCGCACGCTAACCCCCGTATTGGGAGTACTTTCATTACACAATGCATTGCGTGCTTCTCACGCCAATTTTAAGCTCACGTACTATGGACGCACGTGTGCGTCCGCTTTTAAATATTAGTGATTATTACGTAGAAAGGTTCAAAAATAGAAAATAAAGTAATTTCTACTCATTTAGACTATAAATATATAAAAAGAATGGAAGATCAGCTCCTGGCGTAGGAAATCCGAAATTTGCGTAGCAGTAAACGTGTTAAAGAGCACGGCAAAAGGAGTCCAGGGATATTTTTGACCTCCCCAAGAAAACTTTTAATATTTGGGAAGCCGATTTGGCTGTTCAGGTGAAATATTAACCCACACAGCATTGAGTCTGTACCTTTACACCGTCAGTGAATACACAAAGACCTATAACACTCCTAGAGGCCGGATAAAGTTGTGACCCAGCAGGTCATGCTCGAACTCTTGTAAAAAATGAAATAAGTATATGTAAAATCAAACGGCACAAAATGTTTAAAACATATTTTAGTGCTAATCTCTTTAAAGAAAAATTCCTGACTATAATTAGTAATATACATATTTTCCTTTCCCTGGGAGCTAGGGGGGCCGTGTTCCTCCCCCCCCCCCCTCTTCCCATAGGTATGGGCGTCCATGAAAATATAACAGCTGTTTTCGTCCATCAGCTGAAATACATCAATGACTATGCTCAAACTAAAACCACGTATTTAATCCGGTAAGCAGTCCTAGCTTTCGAAATGCCCGCACGGGTCAGCCGGTCTATTATTAATTTAACTCCGTCGTAAGAATGCAACAAAAACTTTACTTCTGTGTTTTTACAGCTAATAAAATATCATTTGCACGAGGTGGAGCTGTTTTACTGGTGTTCCGCTGGTTCAACGTGATTTAAGATAATTTGAATAAGATAACCTGCAGGACGGAACAATGCCCGCGTCCGGTGCAAGATTTACAGCCATCTCCGCAGCTGCATTTCATTGACACGAATGTGGAGAAATATGAGGGAAACTGTGTTAAATATGAATTTGGCCGAGTTATACTCCACACACGGTTATGGGTCGTGGGAAGTAAGTAGTGTGTAGAGTGGGTTATAGGGGCTCTCCACCTTCAAAGCCATATTAAGGCTCGGCTCTCTACAGTCAAAACGGCGAAGTTGGGTACCAATTTCAATGTTAAATAACCAAAACATACCTTCACTCTTAAGCCTATTTTTGTGTTGTTTTTGTCAAAAAACGAAATCTGTATTTTTTCCCTAAAGTAAAATAGATTGTGGGTGTTGATTGCTAAGGTTTTTTGCAATATCTCTTTTTGCAACTGAGTAAAAAATTAATAAAGTTTACTATTATTTACTATTTATATCGTACGTTTATGAAAACAATAAAATGGTTTAAAAAAATGTATTTAGCAATCAACATCCGCATATGACAGTACTTCAAAATGAAACCAAATTTTTAAATTTATTCCACGAATTAACAGAGAAAATTACTTATTCTGTAGCATTGCTCTTATGGGAATCAGATTCAATATGGCGGACAGGGAAGCGCCCCCTTAAAATAGTTGATTAAAACTGTATGGAACAAAATGGAACGAGTCATTGAGCCTTATGAATAAAAGTGAAGCTAATGCTTTAAAGTAAAAGTTAGAAGTAAAAGGTTTTGTTTCAACCAAAAGTTAGGAGTAAAAGCATTTCCTTCCTTACACATGAATAATGCTTATCTTTTACTTGTGAGCAAATCCTTCAATCTGGAAGTAAATGGATGAAACAGTTGACATGTAAAAGAGAAATGAAAATCAGCAGTTTATTATTGATTGCAGTTGTATTAACAGAGAGTATATATTATTATACACATTCTGTGAAAAAATCATCAAGATACCATAAATTATTTTATTTATAAATTATTATTATTAAATTTTTAGTGCCTATCGAAAACGTATATACTTTCTAAACAAAATTTTACAATACATTTTTAAAATATATATATATAGGCCTATATAGGCCTATTCGATTTTAAATGCCATATTAAAAAAGATTTGGATTCACAATAAAATTCTCTATAACTTATTATATTCACAACCCAATACATAATTAAAATAAATGTCAAATAATACAAAATAAAAAAAACATTGTTTACCGTTTGTGGAATTTGACATAGTAATTTGTATAGGCCTAATCAGTAAAGGTATTAAAATTTGTTGTAACTATCTGATTTTTTTTTAAATTGTTATTGTAGGTATGTTTTCTAAACGTGGTTCAAATTTTATTAAAATCGGTTAAATATTTTTAAAGTTATTCAATTTTTACTGAAGACATGAACAAATAATTTTTCACCGAATAAAGATATCGGAAAGTGGGTTTTATAGGCCTAATCAGTAAAGGAATTAAAAAAATTTTTAACAATCTGATTTATTTATATTATTATTATTGATATGTTTTCTATATGTGGTTCGAATTTTATTAAAATCGGCTAAATATTTTTAAAGTTATTCAAATTTTCAACGTTTTACTTCGCTGATAATTCGGCGACTGACTAGATGCATCAGTTCTGAAGGATTTGCTTTACATTTAAAGTAACAGATCAGTTTTATTCATATCCATTTGCTACTTTTGAAGTATATGGATCAACCAAACAAGGATTTGCTCTTACCTCAAAGTAAAAGGTATTGCTTTATATTTTTAATCATATAAGTAGAAGGATTTGCTTTAAAACCTGCAAATAAAAGGTTTTACTTTTTTTTATTCATAAGGCTCAATGTATTTGTTACTAGAGGCTCGCTTGGCACATACGGTGATGCCAATGCAAACCACAAAATCCCAAATTTTTTTAATAATTTTTAAATTTTTCAACAGGAATGTTTAATTAGAATCGAGGCACTTGAATTTGAGGTGGGGGGGGGGGGGGGGTAGCTGTGACCTGTGCATAATGTTAATGGATCGAAATAGACACGCAATATCCCCAACATTAATTTTTCAAATTTTTAACTGGAATTTTTAATATTTTCGAAATAAAAAGTAGCCTAAAATATTCTCCTGTACAAATATATATAAATAAAATATATATTAATGAAAGTTAAGTTATATCCTCTACATGTTAATGAAAGTTTCGTCAAAATTGGTTAGCCATTCCTGAGATTAATTTTATCGGAGTCCATTAAACCTAATTTTCATATCTGCGGTAATTTTTCAACTTTTTCTCTGATAATTCCTTTAAACACCATATACAGAGTGTATCAGGAAGAAACGGAAAGAATTGCAGGACGTGTTCTACTGGTGAAAATAATGAAAAAAGTACCTATAATTAATATAGGTCCGAAAACGCTTCGTTTTCCAGATATCCGCCATTTTGTTTTTTGTACAAAATAATTCATATCTAGAGAACGGTTTTACTGATTGAGTTCAAACTTGGTATGAAGTTTAACCTGACAATGATATACCTCAAAAAAATAAACGATTAAATCCAATCATGCGTTTCAAAATGGCGGCTGATTGAAAATTTCAAACCTAATTTACTCCAAAACCGTACATTTTAACGAAAAATGTCAAGACACCTTTTTTGTAGCCCTTTTGATTCCCTACCGGATGGTGTAACTGTCAAAACAATCGGATGAAGGATTGTTTTATGAAAATTTTTATTTATGCAGTTTTTCTCGTTTTAAAGATACCTTTAAGATGATGTATCACACAATGGGTGTCCCATTTAAACTATTTGAGTTACAACCCCTTGGAAACCAAAATTTCAATCAGCCGCCATTTTGGATACAAGTGTCGTAGAAAATTTTTATTTATGCAGTTTTTTTCGTTTTAAAGATACCTTTAAGATGATGTATCACACAATGGGTGTTCCCATTTAAACTATTTGAGTTACAACCCCTTGGCCACCCCCTGAAAAGGGGTTGAAATTCAGTTGTCTGTCAAAAGGTAGAGTATTTGACCAATAACGTATCCTGAAAGTTACAGTATTACATCTATAACAGTTTCCAATTTATTGAGGTGTTCCCATACATATGGACCACCCTGTATATGTGTGTTCGCACTCTAGCGGCCGCATTTTAAATCCGATTTGGTTCAAATTTTGTACACATGTTGGCTGTCTACGTCGCTCGGACGAGTTCGTTAGTCAAAAAAATCCAACAATCGGAAACACGTTTTTTGACCGGAAGTAACTATTTCTAAAAAACATTTTACGACAATGAATTTGTTTTTGAGTTAAAACATTAAATGTAGGATGTTATTCTGCACATTTTCTTTTTTACGTGACCTTATATCTCGCTTGGTTCCCCCAAAATCGATCAAAACGTAAAATACCATAGAAGTAACTGATTCAAAGCCATGTGGTGGATTCTACCGTGGGATAGGCGTGCGAAGCACGCAATGCATTGTGTATTGAAGATACTCCCAATATAGGGGTTGGAGTGCGGACCACGCAATGTTTTCTATGTTGAAGATACATCCCAATATTCTAAGCACGCATTGCATTGTGTATTGAAGATACTCCAATATGCGGAATGGCGTGCGAAGCACGCAATGCTTTGCGTATTGAAGATACTCCAATATGCGGAATGGCGTGCGAACTATTTTGCAGCTATTCAGCACTGTCGTGAATAGACCTATTTCCCAAATTGTCGGTTGAAACCCTAAAACGTAGGCCTATAAACTTAATTTTGGAAATTCGCTCAACTCACGTCAGCGGTTCAGCTGCGTGTTCGAATTATTTTTTGACGAAACGGTAGAATTTCGCACAAAAAGTTTGCAGACAAAACATTTTACCTTCGTGAAATGATTTATTTTCAAACCCGTCTAGTAAATAGACATGTATAGATCTTAAGGTGGAGGGGGGGCTTAGGCTGTTGCACTAGAAGGCAAAGGTTGGTTGATAACGTCCCACTAAACCAAAGTATTGTTTACATTTGTGGTCAAAGTTCTGCATGCCTACTTTCAAAGCAACTTCCCACAAGTAGGTTCATTGCATACCTACATTCTGCGTGCCTAGTCAAGACCAACTCTTAGTTATAAAATGGTAAGTAAAGTTACTTAAATTCTTTAATATTTATTTTAACAAGACCGTATGTGATCTGTTTACAATTAATTATTACCATAGTTAGTTTTGTAATGGAAGCATGGTACATAATTTCATTCGAATACACGAGTGTTTTTATATACTTTTTGAAAAAAACCGTCATTGTTAGACATAGAATCAACACAAACTGTACGAAATATTTTACGGATATTAGAGCGCCATAAATATGTTTATTGATGATACAGAAATTAGCAGATGGATATAATATTTCCATTAGCAGCTGATTTCAAACTTTGAAGCAATAATTTTGTATTTCTAACTTTTGGGTTAGGTTTTCGTTCAAGTTTATACAAGAAGAGCCTTTCTGTTTGTTTTAACTTTTATTATAATTGCTGTTACAAAATATCCGAAATAATTTCATTTGGACATTTAACATTAGTTAGCGTTGGGGTTATACACCTTTAATATAAAGAAAAATAACATAATTGTGTGTAAGGTTCCAACGGGATTGGCGTGCGGAGCACGCAGGGGTCTCCCCTGGTTGGCAAATCAAAATGTAAATGTAAACGTTTGTTCTAAATCTTAAATCTCCGGAAGATCGTCGCCAATTGCTTTGAAATTTTGACAAGTTTCATTCGAATACAGGCGTGTTTCTATACAGTTTAAAGCAACGCCATTATTAGACGTAGAAACAACACGAACTATACCTACTAGATAGTACTAAATATTTTACGGCAATGTGAGCGTCATACTAAATAATAAATAGATACGTTTATTGTTTTACGTAATCAGCTGTTTGCTCTAATTTTCCATTAACAGCTGATTTCAAACTTTGAAGCAATTATTTGTATTTCTAACTTTTAGGTTAGGTTTTTATTGAAGTGAAGACCTGAGCATTGCTGGTTCCCTTTAATATAACAGCTGTTATAAAATATCCGAAATAATTTCATTTGGACATTTAACATTATTAAGATCTTAGCTTTGGGGTTATTATTAATCCTACACCTTTATTATAAGGAAACATAACATAATTACGTGTATAGAAAGGTCCGAAGTGGTCGGCGTGCGGAGCACGCTGAGTCTCCTCTACTTTGTAATAAGAAATTAAAATTTTGTTAACAAACCAAATAATCAATATATCCGCTAAAAATATCTATATATATTAAAAGAATTTGGTCAAAACCTATTTCCAATCGCCCAGCCTCTCCTAATGGACCGATTTTGATGATTTTTGTTTTAAAATGTGTCTTATTACCTGTAGATATGTCATCAAGCATTTACCGAAGTCCTAGGACATCATTAGGGCTACGCCCCAGTGGCCCTCAAAGTTTCAATGTTAATCTTATGGAAGGTCAATCTTAAGGAAGAAGAAGAAATATTTCATTTGATTTTATCAAGGACACAAAAACAGCTGTTCGTATGAAAAGCTTAAAACAGCTGATTTTGATCAACAACTGATTTGGATCAAATCAGTATCAAATGTAGTATTACCTTTTTGAGGTTACATTGACAAACTAAAAACAAACACAAACAAAAATCAACGAAAAATGCTAACTATATTTTAATTCAATTCAAACATTGGTTGTTACAAACCTATTATATATAAAACAGCTAATTTGGATCAAAAACTGAACATAATCATTCACAGATATGTCAAGTCTTATATATTATCATCCGTTCAGCCGCTATTCACCCGAGAAGGAGCCCCGGTATACAATCCTTCAAATTTCCCATGTTAATCTTATGGAGATAATGTTTAATGAGTTTGAGTCAGCTGCCAAATAAAACAGCTAATTTATGCTCGGTCACCTATGTACAAACGAGCAAAAGATTAACGAGATTCTTTATCGAATTTTCCACCTGCGAGCGAAGCGAAGCAGCCATCTGAGGCCGAAGGCCGAGCCGGGGTTGGGACGCGGAGCGTCCAGGGGCAGAGCCCCTAGTAATATTTTAAGAAAATTTGTGTTTTGAGTTTCGATTCTACGTTTTGTAGGCGAAAATTGTACCATATAGTCGGGAGGTTAACGGTAGTTTGTTTGTTAGTTATCGAAATTTGAAGTTTGGACGGTTAAAAGGTGTGTTTTACTTAAGTGTGGTAAAAGTTGTAATGCAAATGATTTAATTCTGCTGTTAAATCAATTTGATTGTTGTGTCTTTTGTTGTCGCAGTTGGTAATATAAGGTTGGCTATCATAACGGTATTTAGTTAATTTAAATAAATTGATACTTTTAGGAGATTGATCACATTTTGCAGTTAAAACATGTATAATCTTAAATCAATAACGTGATTCAATATTTATTTTACTTTGTGCATGTTTCTGGAAAAAGTAGTTTTGCTGTACTACAGAATCAATCAACCAAACTCAAATAATTATTAAGAAATAAAAATGCTTGTAATTGGTGTTTGAGATTCACACAGATTATTTGTAAAAAGTATGAGTTCTTCAGCGATCTTGTTGGCTTCAACATTATATTTTAATCGTGTACACTTAGCACAGAATACCTAGTAGTTTGGTTGTACAGACAATTTAAAACACGTTTACTTGTGCGCAGGTCTGCGCCAGAAAGGATGCGTGGGGGGCGGGTATACAGATCGGATTGTATCCATTGAAATAAATAAATAACGTTCAGTAACGTTTTTCGAATTCGACTTAGTTTAGTCGCAACCGCCATTTTGTTTCTTTTTTCAAAAACTCACCGTAACTCCAGAGATAGATGGGATATCGAGTTCAAATTTGGAAATAAGTATTTTGCGTGTTAAGATTTACAAGTTTAAAAACGCAAAGAATTTATTTTTAAAATTTTCAAAAAGCGCCGTTACAAATTTATATGGTGGAATATCTTGAAACCGTTAAATTTACAACAAAACTGCAAGAGACAAAATATTTGGATTACAAGAGACAGACAAAATGGATGTTTTCGTGTCTGTAGGTCAAAAAATAACTTAGTGACAAAAAAACGGAAAACGTAATTGAACACGTAATTGTGTATGGTTTACAATATAAAAATTAGCCTAAAACCAACATTTCGGAGCAATGAATTTTATCTTATTTTCTAAAACTATTAGAATTTAAAAAAAAACATTGCTTTTAGGTTATTTTGGACTTCTAGTTACCAAAAAATTATATTTTCATTTT
The DNA here is from genome assembly GCA_018207615.1 of Philaenus spumarius. Classification (NCBI taxonomy): domain Eukaryota; kingdom Metazoa; phylum Arthropoda; class Insecta; order Hemiptera; family Aphrophoridae; genus Philaenus; species Philaenus spumarius. The sequence goes on from JAGFPH010009093.1 coordinate 33,377, forward strand.
TTTTCTCTATAACTCGGTTATCTTTTGACCTAAATAAACAACAAAAAAAACTTTTTGCTTGTCGTTAAAAAAAAATATTTTGCTTCTTGTAAATTTTTTGTAAAGTTCTAAGTATGTTGTAAGTATTAACGGTTTTCAACGTATTCCAAGTTAAAAATTTGTAACGGCCACCATTTCGTAAATTATGAAAAATAATTTTTTATGGTATACTTGTAAAACATATGACTTTGAAGAAAGTATGATCAAATCCAGGCTTATGCTGATTGTTTTCAGCCAGGATAGGCAAATATTTTTTTATTATTTAATCATGCCTGTAAGAATTATGGACTTACTAATGTTTTAAACCCAGGTATATAGGCCTAATTTTTTAAATTCAGATTTAGCGAATAATTTTTAATAGACTAAAGTTTTTATTTTATATTTTTTATGTGATTCAAATACTATTTTTTAAACGCGATAGCCTAGGGTCTTCTTAAAAAATGTGTAATCATTTGTAAGGCAGAATATTATATATATGCCTAGTAATAGCCTACACGCAGATACTGCTTAGCATAGGATATTTTTAGCCGAATTTTTGAAGAAAATAAGAGCTATTACACTCGACCCAATTTGAAAATTACTTTATATATATATATAGATATATAGATATATATATATATCTGTTTTATTCCCGGATTGATAAGTGGTAGTAAATATGCTGCAAAATTGCTGATTTTTTGGTGAAAGGGTCCTAGTAGGATTCTTCTGATATACTTTTTTTGTTTTTCGATCAGATTCAAAATGGCGGAGTTATACCGATTAACGGTATATAAGTATATGGGTTTTTCCCACCTTGATAAAATGGTAGTAAATATGCATCAAAATAGCTGAAATTTTAGTGGAAGGGTCCTTGTAGGATGTCCCAGACACTGATATTTTCATTTTTCGATTTTACTCAAAATGGCGGGTCGTTTGATTCAAATCAAAATGGCAAAGTTAAAGCGAGGAAAATGCATTATTTCTCCCACTCATAAGCCCTTGTGCAGATTTTGAGCTATATCGTTCGAAAGGTAATTAAATTTACTACAATCCTGTGCAAAGGTATTTCAGGTACAGTCCCCGGAACAAGGAACAAAATTGATAGAAAGCTCCCGATAAATGATTTTTTCATTATCCATGTAAGGTTTTTGCACAATTTCTCCCATTCATAAGCCCGTGTGCAATTTTTGAGCTATATCGTTCAAAAGGTAATTAAATTTACTACAATCCTGTGTAAAGGTATTTCAGGTACAGTCCCCGGAACAAGGAACAAAATTGATAGAAAGCTCCCGATAAATGATTTTTCATTATAAATGTAAGGTTTTTGCACAATTTCCCCCACTCATAAGCCCGTGTGCAGTTTTTGAGCTATATCGTTCGAAAGGTAATTAAATTTACTACAATCTTGTGCAAAAATAATTCAGGTACAGTCCCAGGAACAAGGAACAAAATTGATAGGAAACTCCCGATAAATGGTTTTATAATTATCCATGTCAGGTTTTTGCACAATTTCTCCCACTCATAAGCCCGTGTGCAATTTTTGAGCTATATCGTTCGAAAGGTAATTAAATTTATTACAATCCTGTGCAAAATTAATTCAGGTACAGTCCCCGGAACAAGGAACAAAATTGATAGGAAACTCCCGATAAATGATTTTTTTCATTATAAATGTCAGGTTTTTGCGCGATTACTCCCCTTCATAAGCCAGTGTGCACTTTTTGAGCTATATCGTTCGAAAGGTAATTAAATTTACTACAATCCTGTGCAAA
>JAGFPH010009094.1:0-26905 GCA_018207615.1 Philaenus spumarius
CAATGCTATGTGTGTTGAAACTACTCATAGTATGCGGAATGGCGTGCGAACCATTTTGCAGCCATTCAGCACCGTGGTGAATAGACCTATTTCCCAAATTGTTGGTTGAAATCCTAAAACGTAGGCCTATAAACTTAATTTTGGAAATTTGCTCAACTCTCGTCAGCGGTCCAGCTGCGTGGTCGAATTATTCTAATATTTTTCAGGTTTGTTTATCATTATTTTACAAGATCGTAAGGCAGACGCAGAATTGTTAGTCTTTTCTACAAACATTTAATTGATCAAAGATATATTTTTGAATCTATAAATTTGTTGGAATTTAAAAAAAAAGTTTTATAACTGCAAAACGAAGCATTTCGGAACCTATGTTCATATTCACTTTTTTCTTTATTTTCACTAGTAGAACACGTGTCCTGAATCTCCGCTCCTTCCACAATCACAATGTATAATACAATCTGTCTGTTTGTGATGTCATCTCTAATGTCTATCTCTCTATAATAATAAACGGTACCAGGAACTGGCACATACTTTGTCACAAACATATTTAAATTATCAAACAGTTTCACTGTGACTTATTAATTGTGACTTCATAAATTGTAGTGAGGTGTGATATTAAAGTCGGAGATTAACTATTAAATATTATTATTATTATCTAGAGAGAAAACTATTCCATAGATTTCGAACAAATTTGCACGAAACACGTCTATTAGGCCTGTATAGATGCACGAAAAAAGGTTTTGAAAATTTTGAAAACAACCCCCTTTCTGGCCAAAAAAAACCCTAAAAATCTATTATTACTATTATTATTAGCTAAACAAGAACTTTTTGAAAGATACGGTTTCTGCATATGGTAGGGCAAATTAAGCCAATAAGCCAAATTTGGTCAAAATCGTTACAACCGTTTTTTTATAAAAAAATAATACCTGATATGTTAAAGATTTTTTGGTCAAAAAGAGTTTTGTTTTTTCAAAAATTTTCAAAACTCTTTTTCGTGCATCTATATACGCCTAATTGACTTTTTTTGGACACATTGGGTCCCAAAACGGATATTTCCACAACAATCTCAACATCGATTTTTTTTGCGATCACTATATTTTCTCTATACTATAGTATAGTGGATAAAGTAAAACTGAATGTATCCTTAATGCTTCTTTCTTTGTCTCTTTGTCCTCTATGGACAGAAAACTATTGGATCGACTTTACTAAAAATTTCAAATAATATCCATATTAATGTCAGATGTGTTTAAACGTAACAACAATTACTACAATCTGAGAGGTTGAAATACGGTTGCCACCCCTATACAATAAATATAAATTGAACTAACTTCCTCCAAGCTAAAAAACTAAAATTATGTTATTCTTAAGTGGTATAAAAAACCATATACTATTAGACTAGTTAAGTCAAAGGTATGAAATTTGATAACTGCCCTTAAAATTAAATAATCGTGTACACTCTTCCTTTTCCTATATGCTGAAAAAAACTCAACTAATTTCTCTAAAAAAAATCACAATTTACACATATTAGTAGTAAAACTGATTATAGAATATGATCACTACACTCAAAAATGGGTAGTTACCCCTATACAATAAAAATAAATTGCACCAACTCCCTACAAGTTGTAGAGCTAAATTTAAATCACATAAAAAACCATTTGCATTCGATTACTTTAAGTCAAGGTAATGAAATGGGATAGCCACGCTTAAAATTAAATAATAATTAAAACGGAGTAGCTACCCATATAAAATAAATTACAAAAACTTTAAACACACATGTGTTGAATACGCGCCTGACCGCTTGTCCTGATCATAAGAATTCATTTTAACCACAAGTCAGTTCAACATTATCTTTTCAATGTACTCGCTTAATTTTGTTTGTTAATTTAATCTAACTATCACATATATTATTTCTCAAGGCCATTTTTTTCGGTAACTTTTTTTTTTGTAACTTCCTTAACACATCCTCAAATTACACGAATGAGACACCATTTTAAAGCTTTCCTTAACCGCTACACCGGAAAAGTACACAGAATACAATTATTATACGAAAACAAAAATAAATAAAGAATCCGAAAGTAACAGTGATGTAAGATCAAGTAAGTTGTAGGGATATTTTCCTGGCGTTGGCAACACTGATGATAACAATACCCAGCTGGAGAGCTGCCGTTACGCCACTACATTGCTATTTTTAATTAATTGTAAGCGTGGTTATAAACAGCATTGTAGATACACCTATTTGTTGTTGCTTACCTTCTGCAAGTTGGTAAGTTGTTTAAAAATATATAGTAACAATAACAAAATTATTTCTCTTTAACATGGATTTAAATTAATAAAACACTGTTAGTAAGTTAGAATGCGAATGCTTCGCACGGGTCAGCTAGTATATTTATGTACTAAAATCAAGAAATAGCGAAGCATCGCCGGGTCCACTAGTTTTAAATGCAATCGGACTAACACTGGGATCTTTTCCCCGTCCTATCTTTTTTCTCCATAGTAATTATTGTTAAAGAATTAAACAGACTAGCATAAAGCACCCCACGAATGTATCGTTTCCTTGTTTTAGTTTCCTTACGACTTGACGGCTCGCAACTTCCCCCTCTGGTTGTAAACTTGAAGATGTTATCCCGTTTTAGGAGGGGGTGAAACAATTTTAATTACAATTTCCAAGTGTTTTATTGGTTAATTCGTTAACCGCGGCGGAAGATTACAGTTTACTTTTGTTGAGAAGTTTTGTTCATACACTGTGAGTGATTTTCATCAGGAAATGTTGAGTATTTGAAGTCCACTGTTGCTAGTTGTACTTGTGAATGCAACATATGTTACGCATTTTAACGTATTCAGATAAATAAATTCGCAAACATGAACATAATTCAGATATTAGTTTTTTTAGTATCGATTAGTTCTCATAACAATTATAATAAAGCCTTTTAATTATTACTTTAAGTTTTATAATAATACTAGCTGACCGATCCGGCTTTGCACGGGTAGACAAATTAAAGTTAAGTGTATATTAACAAAAAAATATACATCAATAAATATATTACACTATGTATCTCTTATGGGGATTTTCAGTAACTTTAACCCCCCAAACCACCCCTAAAATTTCGAATTTTTTGAAAACCTTTCTTAGGGAGCACCTCGGGCCCCAGAGGAACCTATATACCAAATTTAATTACAATCCATTCGGTGGCATTTTTAGTAATTTGACCACCCCAAACCCCCCTAAAATTTAGATTTTTTTAAAAACCTTTCTTAGCGAGCACCCAGGGCCCTAGAGGAAGCTGCATACCAAATTTCATTCCAATCCGTTCGGTGGTTTTTTTTAATCATCTGTAATACTAAAACAAAAACCTAGCGTATATTATACTTTGGTGTTATGTTTACAACTTCAACCAATATAAGTCTTGTGAAGTTGATTTTCTTAAAATATGAGTTAAAGAACTAATATAGGATTTACGTAGGCTATAATACGTTATAAAATTTGCTTTGAGGTTATAAAGTGAATACAAATACAACCTTTTATTATCAATATAAATATAAATATTCATTAATACAAGTTTAAAGAAGAGAACCTATTTGTTTAATAAACTAGGTTACGTACCTTGCGTACCGTCAACAGTTCTGTCCTTTAATTGGCGACGACCGGTTTCGGAAGCTTATGCTTCCATTGTCAAGTCATAAGAAATAAAAACACAAACAACAAAAAGTACACCTAACACTAAATAAAATAACACATGTCTAACGTCAATAAATAAAAAACATAAAACACACGACACACTTCATGCATGCTGGCCAGCTACAGTAGTCGTACGAAACTAACCTCCACGTGATTGCTACCTCTACCCTACCCCCACTTGCTCGCTGCTATTTATGCGGTATTTTTGCGGTTAATGGCGTTGAACAGCACGTTAGAACTATATTTTAATTTCTCGTTGAGGGTGTTGTCGGCGTCGTATTTAAATGCATTGTATATGTGCATTTCCTCCAAACTTGACATAAAAGGAGACTTCCGTCATTTGTATAGAATATCCATGTTGGTATTGATATCTGCAACGTTGTGGCTGTTTTGTACGAGGTGCTCGGCAAACTTAGATTTTTGTGTTAACTGCGACTTTCTAGGGATATGTTCGCGAAATCTAGTTTTAAATGCCCGTTTAACTTTTGTTTAACTTCGTAAACATTCGTACATCTTCGTATAAAATATTCCAAGATTAATTCTCATGTTGGATTTTGAATAACTTCATTAAAATATTAATAACTTCTAAATCATTTGATCTAGAATAATAATAGAAATGGAATTGAATAAGAAGTTAAAAAGCAACTAAAAGAAAATATTTTTATATATATTTAGATATATAATAATAAATATAAGTACAAAATTTTAACAAATAGGCCTACAGTTTTATAATCCGTATAAATAATATTGTTCACATTTACCGAGTTAATAATCCCTGTTAGCGTAGGTAGACCGAGTTAAAGTCTGTTGTTAAATTGATTTTTTTTAATTATGCATTTCTGATGTGTATCTAATTATCTGCCTTTGATTTTTCCACGCGGGCTTACTAGTTCATATATATTTAGACGAAAGCTATTTTCTAATATTTTAACAAATATATTTTTTCTGTTTCAGGTGAGTGGACTGAGAGTTAGAAAATGTCTAACCCAGCAAGGGTATGTCTTAGTGTAGTTTAATTTTTTGAACTAGCTTTATTATCTTCACAAGGCCTCAGCGAATTGCGACGAAGCAAATGCAAACAGATTATTAAGGCGTCAACGCTTTATCAATCGTCATGGCAACCATCAATGTAAAAGTTCCGGGTTCAATTCCCATTGACCACGAATAATTTTCTTAATGGTTTCTTAACAGACATCGTCGGCTGTGGTTCGGATTCCACGTAAAACTGTAGGTCCCGTCTTCATTAGCCTTAAGGGTCTGCTCCAGTAAACGAGAAATTCACCGGAACGCAAACGCCTCTCACTATATCCCTATCTAAACAGTGCAATTTCTTGCGCTGACATTGCCTCATTTTAAACCATTTTATAAGTCTATCTTTTGTAATTGAGTGTTGAAAAAAAAAACTGAATATTCTTTATAAAATTTCGGATCCTTCTTGCAAATTATTTTTCGTTATTAACTTATTGTGTTAGGAAAAAAATTCAAACTTTGTACTTACAAAATGTCAAAATCAAAAGCATTTTTAAAAAATGTAAATTGCAAGACGGATGCGTATTGTGACTGTGCTTAAAATGAGACCTTGCAAACAATTTTATGATAAAAAATAAACGAAATAAATGGTTTGAAATTTAACATTGCTCTTATGGGATAAAAATCCAAGATGGCTGCCACTACAGCAGACCCTTAAATGCAAAACAGCAGGACGTTAAAAAAAAATTGATTAGGAGAGAAATTTCTTCAAATAATTATAAGTACAACCTTTTAACATCAATACAAATCATTTATACAAATTTCTAGAAAAGTTACCCGTTCGTTTAACTTCGGAAACTTTCGTACATCTTCGTAAATGTATAAGCATATTCGATTATTAATTTCTTCGTTATAATATAAATATCTTCTAAATTATTTGATATATATATTAATATGAAACTAAAAGAAATTAAAATAATAAAAAAATATAAACATTTTTTCTTTATTTTTATTTATAATAGGCCCTAATGTACATAAATGAAATATTTTTACAAATATGACTAAAGTAAGTAATTGCACACATTTACCAGTTAAAAATTTCCTCAGCATAGTTAGATAGGCCTAGATAAAGTTTGTTGTTTTTAAATAATGTTCTTAGTACCAGGAGACCGAGCTAAAGCTCGATTATAAGCAGGGCTATGATTTCAATAATAAATATTGAATTATTGAGTTTTGAGGTTAGGCCTATAACATTAAACAACTAAATAAAGGGTATATACAACATTAGGCTTACCTGTAATAAAAATACAGTTTAAAGGATTAACCATAATCTCAACGCTATGCCTCAGAAATAAGTCAGGCCTAAATTAAAGTTTAATATTTCAATATCGATTTAGGCCTGGGGCCTAGTTCGCTCACGTCAATAACTATTATTGCAAATTTCCGTGAACATCGTTTAGGTTAGGCCTATAACATTAAACAACTAAATAAAGGGTATGTTTATTTAGCAGAAGTATTCGTTGCCATGGTAACTATAAATAGATACAACATTAGGCTTACCTCTAATAAAATATACAGTTTAAAAGAAAGCAGATGATTATTGTAATGGCATTGAAAACATTTGCATCAGCTGTGCTTTGTATTGTTTAAAATGGACAAATTTCACTTTTTAATTTAATAAAAAAACGTAGAAAACGAATTTTCCCAGACTGGTGACCATTTCCAATCGATTTCTCGTGGCCAAAAGCACCATATAAAATCAAAAAATGAAAAATCCTTAGACGGAGATTCCAGATCCATTTAGCAGACAAACAATTATCTCTCGCTTTAGAAGATAAGATAAATTATGCATTTCTGGTGTGTATCTAATTAATCTTCCTGTGATTTTCCACTAGTACAATTTTAGTAATAACAAAATATTAAATTTAATCTGCCTAACCACGTTGAACGTGTACACTTGTTTTCAAAGTGTTGTATTACTAATGCAGGCTACATGATATGCTTTGCAGTTAGTAGTCATTAAAAATGTATATTTTTGTACAATCCTTAACGTTTACTTAGTACTTTAGATGAAAATACTTAGGCCTACTAACAATATACACGGTGATACAGAACTATGCGAATCTCTCAGAAGCTCATTATTGAGATACAAATTTTAAAAAGTGAAATATCTTGAAAACAACTTTACAAAAAACGTACAAGAGAAAAAATACCGCATTTTTTATAACATACAAAATGGGATTTTCGTTTCTGTAGGCCAAAGGATAATCTAGTTATCGAGAGAAAAAAACTGGAAACATAATTTCTAGGTTGTTGTATACAACATTCGAAGTTAGCCTAAAACAAAAATTTGTTTAAATTCTTGTAGTTTGAACGAATAAGAAAAAATCCATTGCCCTTAAATGTTGGTTTTCGGCATTGTACACAATTACCAAGAAATTATGTTTTCAGTTTTTTGTCAATAACTCGGGTATTTTTTAATTACAGAAACGACCAAAAACTTATGTAACGGCCGCCATTTTGAAAATTATGTACACAATTTTTTGTTGTTTGATAATGTTAACATACTAAATTATTTTGCTAAATTTGAACTCAATATCTTATCTCTTTATGAAGTTACAGTGGGCTTTTGTAAAACAAAAACAAAATGGCGGTTTGCGACTAAACTAAGCCGAATAAGAAAAAAAACAATGCGTGCGGTCGTGGGACCCCCGTAAGGAACGAAGTTCATCACGCTTTTGCTTCGATTCTTTTACCAGCCTTAACGGCAACATACGTACAATAATTTTAGGTTATGCCTAGACTTAAAATTACTGTATGTATGTTGCCGTTAAGGCAGGTAAAATAAATTGAATATACACACAACCATTTTAGGTTAGGCCTAGACCGATGAACGAACACTTTATGTTTATTGAATGTATTTCAGCGCTCGACGGTAGTGTCTGAACTAACGGGACCGATCGTCTCTTAATTTAAATTGTTGAACCAAAATACAACGTTTGTTGAATGTATTACATTCATTGCCATAGCAACCAATTTAAAAAAGGCTTTTCCGATACGCTTATTTTCTAATTGCAATTGCCATAGCAACCGATTTGATAACGCTTTTTCGTTACTCGTATTTTATATTTGTCATTGCCGTAGCAACCAATTAATAACACTTTTTTCGTTACGCGTTACATTTTCTATTTGTTAACTCCTACCGCAACCCGCGTTAAGGAACTTCTTTCCAAAAACAAAATGGCGGATTGCGACTAAACTAAGCCGTGTTAGAAAAAAAGTTGGTGAACATTTTTCGGTTAATATCAATGTATACAATGCGATTCTGTATAGCCCGCTAAGTTATTTTATGACTCCCTGTTTATATAGAGAAAAAAACATTTTTATTTTTCAACACTTTCAGGTGAGACGAATTGGTCTTAAAACACGAAGTCATCGTGGAAGGAAAACAGTACAGGTTAACTTCTTCTAACTCTTTAACCGTACAATATTTTTTTACAATTAATATCAATTTGAAAACACAAGCGATTCAAATGAGCCGACTCTCTCGCACGGTAACAAAATATTGCAAACGCCCAATTACGACGCGTGCAATAACACTGTTGGCGAATTGAAATACTAAAACCACAAATAGAATAATGTTTACAATTCACTCTAATTTAATGAAACGCAAACAAGTCTGAACTCAGTATTAATTATGACGGAACAGGTTTTTGGTATTTGCAGCACGAATGATGCATTGTGTAAACATTATTATTTGAAATAAACACTAATTTCAAAACAATTCCGAGAACGTGCTCTGTGAACGACCAAAAGTTCACCGTTCAATAATTCGAACTAATCAATTTACAATACCATTGGAGTTGGAATAAAAGTTACGAAATCAATATTACCTCTTAAGGGTCTGCTCCAGTAAACGAGAAAGCAACCGGAAACGCAAGCGCTTCTCTCTATAACCGTATCTAAACAGTGCAAGTTCTTGCAGCTGAGAACTTTGACATTGCCTCATTTCAAACCATTTTATAAGTCCATCTTTTGTAATTGAGTGCTGAAAAAAAACCCGAATATTCTTTATAAAATTTCGGATCCGGCTTGCAAATTACTTTTCATTATTAATTTTTTACTGTGTTAGGAAAAAAAATCTAACTTTGTACATACAAAATGTCTATTACATAAAAAAAGAAAAGCATTTAAAAAAATCTAAAATGCAAAACGGATGCGTATTGTAATTGTGCTTGCAAACAATTTTATGATAAAACATAAAGGAAATAAATGGTTTGAAATTTAACATAGCTCTTATGGGATACAAATCCACTACAGCAGGCACTTAAACATAAACCTAACCTAAATAAACGGTACCAGAAACTGGCACACATACTTTCTCACAAACATATTTCAATTATTAAACAGATTCACTGCTGACGTCGCACGTGCGAGCTTGACACTGAACACTATGAGAAGTGGCCGACGCACAGTGCATTGCACGCCAATCCCCGTATTGGGAGTGTCTTAAATACACGGTGCATTGCGTGCTTCGCACGCCAACTTCCGCATTGGGAGTGTTTTCAAGACACAGTGCATTGCTTGCTTTTTGAAAAACTTGAAAAATTTGAAAAACAACACATTTTTTGGCAAAAAAACCCCTAAAAATCAGTTATTATTATTATTAGCTAAACAATAATTTTTAGAAAGATGCGGTTTTTTTCGTATGGTAGGGTACATTAAGGGCTACAAATAAGCCAAATTTTATGAAAATCATTGAAGGCGTTTTTTTTTTAAAAAATAATAACAATTTTTTGTGGGTTTTTCTGCCAAAAAGGGGTTGTTTTTCAAACATTTCAAAACCTTATTTTCGTTCATCCATACAGGCCTAATTGACATGTTTGGTGCAAATTTGTTCGAATAGTTTTCTCTCTAGCTTTGTATACATACATACATATGCAGACAGAAATTTTGTAAAGACTACTTTTTTGGACTCAGGGGTTCCCAAAGCGGATATTTCCACAAAAATCTCAATATCGATTTTTTTCGCGATCACTATATTTTCTCTATACTATAGTATAGTGAGAAAGTAAAATTGGATGTGCAAGTATGAAATATAAATGTCTTTGTGACATAACCTACAAGAGGTGTGATAGTTTTAACAGCTGATTGCTGAACCAATACTGGCAATCGTCAACTGGATGAGAGTAGTTATAATTTGCCGGTTCAGGGCAATCGTGGTACAATCATTGCGAAAAATAACCGTGGGTCAAAGTCGCAAAACGTTTCAGAAGTCAAATGTCAAACAATGATATCGGCTCGCGTTAAAATGCCGAAGTATTGAAATCATGCGAACATTCTAAAAATTTTACCCCCAGTTTATATGACGTTTTCGAGGTCTCTGAACACGATAATGCAATAAAAAAATTGTGTCCGTGTGTCTGTCTGTCTGTGGTCACGATATATGCGCTCACAGACGTCGTAGGAAACCTCTGGTGGTGCCAAAATCTTCGTAATTTTATTGCGGAGTGTTGAAAAGCTTTTGAGCTTTCTATCGTGACGGCAAAGTGACGTGCGTGACAAAAACGTCACATTTTTTAGTATTTAAAAAAAAAACCACGAGCCAAAGTCTCGAAAAAGTGTTCCGTCTCTTCATCTTGTTTTGCGTTCTTTTTGTGCGCAATCGTGGTACAACTATTGCATATTAATATAAAAATTTGCGGTCAAAGTCCAAAACCGTTGTTTTGGGAATCGAATGACGTATAATTTTGACCGCCAATTTTTTTCTCCAATCAGTGCACAATAACTACAAAGAAAGTTGAGGTCCAAGTTCAAAAACGTTTTTGGAGTCGAATGTCGAAAATGTTTCCCCCCCAAATTTTGTTTACATTTTTTTTTTGCGCAATCAGTGTACAACTTTTGCGCAATAATTAAAAAAAAATGGATTCAAAGTCTAAAAACGTTTCGGTTTTAAAAATGTCAAAAATCGTTGACCCAAAATTTGTGTCAAATCTTTCATTTACTCAATCGTTGCTCAATAATTTAAAAACAAATTTTGCGTCAAAAACCAAAATAGGTTTGGGAATCAAAATGGTTTCACACCCAGATTTGTTTTTCGTTATTACAATTTTTTGTAATACCTCGTATTGCTTCGCACGCCAACGCCCTATTGGGAGTATTTTTAATACACAGTGCATTGCGTGCTTCGCACGCCACCCCCTCATCTTGGGAGTATTTTTAATACACAGTGCATTGTGTGCTTCGCACGCCAACCCCCGTATTGGGGATATTTTCAATATACGCCAACGCCCAGGAATTTGCAAAACATATCTTCTGATGAGCTATTTTCCTAATTTAAACGAGCAGTCAGCATTTATATTGACTTCACCCAGGCCTAATCTCTGTTTGAACTCAATTCAAACTCGAACTCACATATTTTGGATCCGTAACATTTGGGCACAATTTTCTCGTAACTCAAACCACCAGATAAAATTACGTGCGTGGATATCAATGTATTTCATTTATTCTAAGCAGTTTTGAATTACAATTTTGTTTCTTATTTTCCCGGATGTAATTACGAATCGCACAATGAACCCACAGTAAATGTGCGCATCGCAATTATTACACGGTAGATTACAAAATATTCCATTGCAAGTAATTCAATGCTCTTCCGGAACTGTATACAATCTCATTACGTTTACTCAAAAAAAATACATTATTTCTAACCTAGTTTCAACGGCAACAAAAAATATTATGTTACATCGCTCCGGCATTATCGCGTACAATAGCCTGACATTTTGATATACTGTATCGACTTTCATTGAACGCGAAATCGATAAGAACGACTAAACGACCTATATCATTAGCCGCTGTAAATGTACAGGCTATTGTTTTATTCATAACTTGTATGTTGTATAATGAGTTTGGTGCACTGTGTACGGGCGGAGTTAGTTTTGTAAACAGAGAGTAGTCTGTGGGGGGGGGGGGGGGGGGGGGGGGGGGGGGGTTAACGTACTGAAAGCAAATATGGTTGTTAGTTAGTTAATGGAGCGTAGTGAACGTGGCACTATTGAATTTAATTGCTTTAGAACGTTGATGAATAAATTTTAACAGGTGATGCTGCGTGCGAGCTTTGAAGAACAATGAGGTGAATTTGTAGCGATGGAGGGCTGGTCGTGAAGTGGTTTCGAACATAATTTTACTAGCATTGTAATGAATTTTTTTAAATTTCTCACTATACTGTAATATAGAGAAAGTATAGTGATAGCATGTTGAGATTTTTGTTGAAATATCCGTTTTGTAACCCACAGAGTCCAAAAAAGTGGTTTTTACAAAATGTCTGTCTCTATACAAAGCTACAGAAAAAACTATTCGATCGATTTCGAACAAATTCACACCAAACATGTCAATTAGGCCTGTATAGATGCACGAAAAACGGTTTGGTAAAAATAACAGTATACGACTTAAGGTGGTGCTACCCAGTCCGCCATATTGAATATGATTCCCATAAGAGCAATGCTACAGAATAAGTCATTTTTCCCCTGTTAATTCGAGGAATAAATTATAAAATTTGGTTTCATTTTAAAGTACTGTCATATGCGGATGTTGATTGCTGAATACATTTTCAAAAACCGTTTTATTGTTTTCATATAAACGTATGATATAAATAGTACAAAATAGTAAACTTAATGAATTTTTCACTCATTCGCAAAAAGAGATATTACAAAAAAACCTTAGCAATCAACACCCACAATCTATTTTACTTTAAGAAGAAAATTACAGCTTTCGTTTTTTTGAAAAAAAACAACACAAAAATATGCTTAATGGTGAAGGTATGTTTAGGTTATTTAACATTGAAATTGGTACCCAACTTCGCCGTTTTGAATGTAGAGAGCCGAGCCTTAAGCTAAAGTAATTACACTGACAATGTTTCCTGACAAAGGTCACTCTAGAGCTCAGTTGTTAAATTTTAGAGTTTGTTATTATTTTTAGTGGGGGATAGTTCAACAATCTAATTACGGTGATACATTTTTTACCATAACTTTAGTTCAAGTAGTCATAGAGTGGTCTAGTTTGCGGCATTAATTTTCTGTTTTACCGTCTTTAAAAATGACATGCAACTTGCTAGGGGTTGCTATTTGAAAATAAAAAACTACCCCCAGCAACCCCTATTTAGGGGTGAGACTTGAAACCCTAAACCACATAAAAAATTACTTTGACTTATGTTAATAACATTTACCAAATTAATATTGTTTGAAAATTTACAGTCATTCAAAAATTAAAGAGGGGGGACCTTTATGGGATACCCGCTATATTCTATACTAATATTATAAAGAGGTAAAGTTTGTTTTTTTGTTTGTTTGTAACCTATGTAGGGGGTAATATCTGGCACTACTGAACCGATTGAAAACATAGTTTTACTAATAAAAAGCTACACTATCCCTGAGTAAATATGATATAATTCATTTCGATAAAAACATTTTTTTATTTCAATATTTGTAAATTTAGTCGGGAAAATTCTTAGGTTAGGCCTAGAATGATAAACCAACACATGTATTTGCATTTATTACCACACCAACCAATTTGATAAAATAACAGATAACATAGCAGCTGCTGTTTGTTCCAATATTTCCATTAACAGCTTATTTTAAAATTTGAAGCAATTATTTGTGTGTTTCTAGCTTTTAGGTTAGGGTTTTAAAAGGTATACCTTTTAACCATTATTATAACTGCCGTTATAAAATATAAGAAATAATTTGATTTTAACATTTAACATTATTTACCATTTTAGTTTTGGTGTTATTATTAATCCTACACCTTTATTATTAATAAAACATAACATATGTTTTTAGAAGGTTCCGTTGGGGGTTGGCGTGCGGAGCACGCAGGGGGCTCCCCTAGTAATGAATATAAATACAAATTTTTATACAAATAGGTTATAGTTTCATAATCCTTATAATTGTACAAATTTACCGAGTTAAAAATCCCTGTCATCATAGGTAGGCCTAGATAAAGTCTGTTGTTTTAAAATAGTATTTTTTTTATTATTTATTTCTGATGAGTATCTAATTAATCTGGATGTGATTTTTCACGCGGACTTACTACTATTTTTATTATGAGTGTGTATCCTAGATACTAAAATACTCTTCAAAACGTGTACGTTTTAATTTATTCAGAGAGGTAAATTCATCACCACAATCGCCAAAACTCTTAAACAGTTTTTATGTCGTTATTTCGGCGCTGTCTACATCATACCCCACGTCCCTCTCAACGGGAACATTATTTCCCCTGATACGTTAAATGAGTGACGGACAATGAGGATTCAGCGTAAAAGTGTACAAAGAGTGGGAAATGAGAAGATAGGTGGGGGGGGGGATGTAAACCGCGATATCTCCCGTCATTACTCTGTGAAGTAGAAGACATACCATTGTCTGTTTTACAATGGAAACTCTTTTAATGGCTTCTCTCAAGTTTTTTACTTGTTTAATAATGTTGACAACTTTGAAACGGTAATTAGCTTTAACAATATCCAGAGTCGAGTTTCCCTTCCTGAGTTACTTGTTTATAGTTTATTGTTTTTTTATAATGGAAACACGCATAACTCCTAGCTGAACCACCGACGTGAGTTGAGCGAATTTCCAAAATTAAGTTTATTTGTTTTAGGATTTCAACCAACTATTTAAGAAATTGGAGTACTCACGAAAGTGCTGAATTTTATAAGCCGTTTTTTATTAAAAAATAATAACATATTTTTTTGTTTTTTGCCAAAAAGGGGATTGTTTTTCAAAAAAATTCAAAACCGTTTTCGTGCATCTATACAGGCCTACATGTCTAGTGCAAATTTGTTTGAAATTGATCGAATAGTTTTCGCTCCAGCTTTGTATACATAGAGACATACATACAGACAGACATTTTGTAAAAACCAATTTTTTGGTCTCAGGGTGTCCCAAAACGATTTTTTCCACAAAAATCTCAACATTGATTTTTTTTACGATCACAATACTTTCTCTATAGGCCTACTATAGCATAGTGAGAAAGTAAAATCAATAAATATAAAAATATTTCAACTGTTGTACAGTGTAATATTTCTACCGGTGCCATATGCTACGTATTAATACAGTACTCTCGACGCACGCTAGTAGACTGTCTATGACGTATGCTACATAGAGAGTAGGCGTTACTCTCCTCTCTTTCTTCTCAACTGCGGTTGGGATATGTAGGAGAGGAGGCGTTTCAATTCTCGTCTCGATTAGGCGACCGCACGTTACGGAGACTAGATGAAATACCATCTCTTCACGCATTATGCGCTGTACTTGCGTGCAGAGTGCGTGTGATACATTGGACAGAGAAAACGCTTTTCCTATAAATCCCTTTCAACTGCCGGTTAAGTCAGAAAACGGCGGAGCGTTTCACTTTTCGTCCGAACCTGGTCGTTTTGCAATACCGCGTCTGAAAAAGATTTTACTGTAAAATATGCACATGTCTGGATTTACAATAATCCTTTTTAGCGAAGTTACATAGGAAAAATGAGCTATTGCAAAGGCAATTGTGGTAAGACCCAAGGTCGGGAGTAGGAAATGAGCACCGATCATGGTCCTCAGAACACGTTTGGGGTGTCACTAAAAATCATATACATGTATATATGTGTTCGCACTCTGGCGGCCGCATTTTAACTCCGATTCGGTTCAAATTTGGTACACATGTTGGTTGTCTACGTCGCTCGGACGAGTTCCTTAGCCAAAAATCCAACAATCGGAAGCATATTTTTTTATCGGATGTAACTATTTTGTTTAGATTTTCCTACGAGAATGAATTTGTTTTTGAGTTTTTTCTACAAATATGAATGTAGGATATTATTAAGCACATTTTGTTTTTTTACGCGACCTTATAGCTCGCTTGGTTCCCTCAAAATAGAAGTACCCGGTTCAATGTCATTTGGTGGATTCTGCCGTGGGGTTGGCGTGCGAAGCACGCAATGCATTGTGTATTGAAGATACTACCAATACGGGGGTTGGCGTGCGAAGCACGCAATGTTTTGTGTGTTGATACTAACAATATGCGGAATGGCGTGCGAAGCACGCAATGCTTTGTGTATTGAAGGTACTCCCAATATGCGGAAAGGCGTGCAAACTATTTTGCAGCTATTCAGCACCGTCGTGAATAGACCTATTTCCCAAATTGTTGGTTGAAACCCTAAAACATAGGCCTGTAAACTTCATTTTGGAAATTTGCTCGACTCACGTCAGCGGTTCAGCTGCGCGGTCGAATTACTATTCTAGTTTAACAGTTTGTGACATAACGGTAAAATTGCAAATTAAAAATACTTATCTAAACAAATTAAGTATTATTTCAGAAATTGTAAAAACAACCTAGACAAATCCGCCAGCAGTACAAACAAACGTGCGTAACAAGCCAACCTAAAAAGTGTTCATTGCTTTCATCACGTGTTAATGAATAGCGGCCCCAACGCAATCAACTGCAATTGGTTTATCGGCAATCGTTTTCAGGAGAAAAACATTCAATGCCCATTATTGCCGACCGCAGTAAATGTGCAGCCCGGTGGATTTATTTATTCATAAGTTGGTAACGTTGCACGGAGAGCGCGATGTGCACCGTGGGGTGGGTTTCGTAAATAAACCAAGATGCGGTTGACGGGTTCGCTTGATAACCAATTTATATAAATCCAGTTGAATAATATTTATGATTAATTGCGATCGATTTCGTTTGGTTAATTAATATTTGTTTTGGTTTTTTGAGTTCTTATAAGTCTATATTATTCTACTTTAAATGTTGTTTGATTTATTTTTTTTTTTTAAATCTGAGTTGAATGTTCATCCAGATTGATAGTTTTTTACATTACATTTTTAACTGTAAAGTCAAGTTGAAAAGTAAAAACGTAGTTGAAAAGTTCTACAATATATTCCAACAATTAATTGTGTAAAAACAATTGATGCATTGTTGGGATTTACGAGACATTGTTGCTTGGGATCTACGCGCCATTGTTGCTTTGGATCTACGTTGCATTGTTGATTGCGATCTACTGTGCTATTGTTGCTTTTATCTGCGTGACATTGTTGCTTGGCAACTAAAAATTAAATGAAAATAAAGAGAGTAAAATCTCTGCTACCGTTCAGTAAGCTGTGGATAGTATGAAATCATATTAGTTGATTACTTTTATATAGCATGTTGAAGAGGTCTACGTACTGTTCATCGTACTCGTAACATTTTTTTCAGTTGAAAGTTTCTAAAAGGTCGTTGTAATAATGTTAAACAAAAAATCCTTACTTGAATTACAACTATTTATTTTAATTTAACTAACTATTTAAATTTAAACTGTAACTCTTCATTTCGTTCACGCTTCCAACCTAATTTCCTAAGTAGATATTTAAAATCAAACCGTTAACACATTATCCCTCTCGTTGTTTTATCAAATGGCATTTCAGTAGATCGTTGAAATCAGTACAAATTGTTATAATTTGTGAAACAGGCTTTAATACAAAATAACTAAATGGTAAAATTTCACAAATTTACTATACTTTGTTGTTTGTGTTCCATATATTTGTGAAATTTTACAATTTTTATTATTTCGTCCCCTATTATGGAGTTTAACCAAGTACCAACTGTTTTTACTTTAAATTAACTAGACTTTATAGACTCTTTAAATAAGATACAGAAAATCTGAAGGAGGGGCAGACGCTGAAAAATGGTGACTGTTTTGCTTCTTCTGAAGCGCGATGATTTGAAAATGATTTTAAGGACGAATGTTTAAACATTTTTATTTTTTAGGAAACAAATATTCCGTCATTTTTAAATAAAATGACCAAATAATTTAAATCAAATCTTATAAATTAAACTCATACATTAAATATTACTCTTTCATAATATTGGTTAAAAATTTGTCTAGCATTCAGAGATTACTTTCATACGAGGTAAGTAAGTGGAAGGAGGGCGGAATTATAGCAAACGGTGGTTGGATATGCTGACAGGATATAAATAGTTAACAAGTTCTTTCTTCTGCGAGTTTTTCAAAACGTTTATACTAAATGTATGTAAAAAACAATGTTTGTACTGTATTTGTCGTAGCATAGGAATATGATTTTGCAGTGCATGAACGATCATCACACGGCATACTTGGGTTGTTTATTGGTCAAAGTTTATTTTATCCCGTTCGACTTTGCTTGGAATCTTTCTATTATATACAAATATTCCTGTCATTCGCGCAAAACTCTGGCTCTACTGCGCATGCGTGAGGATCCAAGTCACAGCTACCCATATACTCATATCTCGATCCAATGCCTCTGTCCTAATAAATCGTAATGTACGTGAAGTTATCAGAGTACAAAATTATCTGTTTGCATTAGCTTCTAGGTGAGTTGCCGCGTAAGTTTATGAGCGAAGCGAACCTACACATATAAATAAAATTTAAGTGTCAGTCTGTGATTTCGAAATACATATTTTTTATCTAAGCTCATTTTACCAAAACCTAAACATGAATTTTTTGTCTGTCTGTTTGTTTGTACGGACTAATCTCCGGAATGGCTGAACCAATTTTGACGAGACTTTCATTTGCATATAGAAGACTTTCAGAGCTTGGGCTACTTTTATCACGGAAATATTTAGAGTTCCTATTTAAAAATTGGAAGTATGTAAAAATTATTGACGAAATTTTGGGTTTTGTGAACGTGCCATTATAAATAAATAAAACAACTGATTTCGATAAAGCTTAACACTTTGACAGGATCGTCTGTTTTAATTTACTCTACACGCTGGTTTAACCGTTAAATATAAATCAAAACAGTATGCAATAATGGGAAATGTACCCATATATGTTAAATACACTTCATACTTGATTTGAAATGTGTATGTTTCTTCGGGAGTTGAGAGTAACAAACGGTGTTTTTAGCGTTTACCAGTGCATACCTAATTATTTACGTAGGCCTAAAAGGGACAGATCGATTTGGTCGAAACCGTGCGTTTTTAGGACACGAACTTTGCATCTTAAACAGTTTTTTTTTTTTTTATTTAATAGCGTGTAATTGTAAGGCACAATATTTAGCCAATAGTTCTTCTTTTTTTTAACCACATTTGCGAGCGAAGCCGAAGGTACAAGCTAGTTTTACCATAAAGGTATTTTGCAAACATTAAATGCGAATATGCCGTTTAACAAACAGTGTAAATTAATTATTACGATATATTGTTTGTATGTCTGTTTTGCTTGATTACAAGTCAATATTGGTTCAGATAGATAATAATATGTAAAGATCAATATTTGGGTTGTGTGCTACAAGTGAATATACTTTGTCTTTGCGAATTAATATAGTTTTTTATTAAGTCACTCGTCCCGTCTGCTACCTTTCTACGTAGATCGTGAACTCTAAATTCTATTTACTGGCCTTCGGCTTACGCTACTCCCCCCCCCCCCCAATGATTAGTGTAACTGGCATAGAAGCCTAGAGAAAATCGAACCTCAGATGAATTGCTTATTACATTGACTAAGCTGTTAATTACTAGCGAAGGTCTAGCATGATCAGTGACCTCGAGATGCGCAGTAGACTCGGAGTTGTTTCGAGTGGTGGGAGGTCAGAAAGGCTCAGTCTATTGCCGCGCTCTGAACATAATACTTCGGTCTGGATGCCCTTGTACGGGTTTCCAATAAATACAGGGTGACTCACGGAGAAACTTTCAGTGAAAATAAAGAAGAAAAAAAGTTCCTATAAACGTACATTCGGAAATGCTTCGTTTTACAGATATACCCAATTTTTTTTTTTTACAAAATAATTCATATCTAGAGAAATATTTGACCAGTCAGGTTCAAACCTGGCATGAAGTTTAATCTAACAATAATCTATTTTGAGAAAAATAAGCGATTATATGCAATAATGCGTTTCAAAATGGCGGCTGTTTGAAAGCTAAATTACTCAAAAACCGTACATTTTAACCAAAAATTTCAAGATATCTTTTTTGTAGCCCTATCCATTCCCTATCGATTGGTGTAACTGTCAAAACAATCGGATGAAGTTTGAACTTAATCGATCAAACCGTTCTCTAGATATGAATTAGGCCTATTTATTATTATAATATTGTTTTTATAAATATAATATTTTATTAATATTATTATTTTGGGGTAATTCAGGTTTGAAATATTAAACAGCCGCCATTTAAAAACGCATGATTTAATAGAATCGTTTTCTTAAAATAGAACACTGTTAGGTTAAACTTCATGTCAAGTTGAACTTGAACGCCCAAACCGTTAGATATGGATTATTTTGTAAAAAAGGACACGTACAGACAGACAAAAAAGTAAGCACCCTAGACCCAAGTTTGTATTGGGAAATACGTTTGTCTCGATCCCAGGAACAAATCCACAAAGAGAGTTTGGGGACACCCTGTTTGCTAAAAAAAATGCGAAACATTACAAGTCGGCTTCAATAACAGCGTTCGGCCTTCGCAACCCTTTTGTTTTCCATTCAAGTTGTTAGCCTCGAGGACTTCGTAACTAATTATCCAACAATAAAACACAGACTGCGGACTTTCAAGAGGCACTCGTGGTTTGAACCACCAACAATGCGCCTAATTAGCAAGCATTGTTCTTTGTAAACAAATCATTTAATTTGATTTTTCACGTTTCAACGAGCGTTGTCTTCCATTTAGACTGGACTTTGTGCGGGGTAATCCGCATGCGAGGTTTTTGTTGCGTGTAATGTTTTGCCGTGGATGTTCTCCTTTCGTAAAACGGTGTCATAGTTGGAAATGTTGATTTCGTTTCATAAAGTCTGCGAGGGGAATGGAATTATATATAAATTGGAATGTTTAAAGTATAATCATGTATCCAGACAGTAAGCGGTACTTGTGTTACGATTTTTCTTGACATTGCAGAAGGTAACACGATTTAAATAAACAGTTACGTTTAAAAGAACGTATCAACTAATTTCGCATTTGGTATTATCAACTTACTCCGCACGCCATCCCCGTTTTAACCTTCTATACACATAATCATGTTATGTTTTCTTTATAATAACGGTGTAGGATTAATAATAACCCCAAAGCTAAGATGTAAATAATGTTGAATTATGTTCACATCAAAATATTTCGTATATTTTACAACAGCAGTTATAATAAACGTTAAAAGAACCGGCCAAGCTCAGGTCTACACTTTAAAAACCTAACCTAAAAGTTAGAAATACAAAAATATTTGCTTGCAAGTTTGAAATCAGCTGTTTATGGAAATATTGGAGCAAACAGTTGTTTATCTGTTATTTTATTCAATTGGTTGCTATGATAGTAAATGTAAATACATTTGTTGGATCATGAGTCTATGCCTAACCTAAGTTTTTTCCGGATTAAATTTACAATTATTGAAATAAAAAATGTATTTATCGAAATGAATTATAGAATATGTTACTTAGGGATAGTGTAGCTTTGCATTAGTAAAACTATTTTTTCAATCGGTTCAGTAGTTCCAGAGATTACCCCCTACATACAAACAAACAAACAAATTTTACGTCTTTATAATATTTGAATAGATGATCGTCTAGCTTCTTTAAATTCTGCCATAAGCAGGCAATTAAATCAGTCATTTTTCCTTTATAGCTTGCAGCCATTTTATTCTAGAATATGAATTACCCGCGGGTTACCCGCCAAAATTTGACCCGCAAAACTAATCTCAGTTAGCTTTCGAAGAAGTGTTAAGGCTCTTCTTTACCTTGGAGAAAACTCCCGAGTGTACAGTATGATTTCAATGCAAAAGGCCTGACTCAAGCCGCAAAATCGTTGAAACATGCATTCGTAATAACGTGTTTCGGATTCTATTTTTAAATTAATAATCTGGGAAATTAATTTAAGTTATAAAGAAGGCTTTATATTTTTTACGTGTTAGCTTAAAATATGGAAATTATTGCTTAAAACTCCCAAAAAATGCGTTAAAAATTATCGATTTTTACTCATTTAAACTGTTGATTAAAAGGAGTTGCCGACGATTTCTTTCAATTATGAGATATAAGACAAAAGCACAAAGCCTTTAAGAACAATTTAAGTTCACAACTTTTTAGGTTGAAAAACGACGTCCGAAACACGTTAGTACGAAGTGCATATTTTTGCTGTTTTACGCAAGGTATAGAAGACCCTTAATACATCTGACTACACTGTCAAAATAGCTTTAGTTTAGTTTCGATAGATCTGGCAACACTGCCAGTTAGCTTTCGTTAATATTGGTGATAGATTTGGCAATAATGTCAATGCTTTGTACGTTAAGGAAAATGGGAACACTGTCAGTTAACTTGCATGATTATTGTTGATAGTTCTGGTCCCTTGTCAGTTGGATTTGGACATTAATGTTGATGGCAACAATGTCAGTTATCTTTTATTTATATTGTTGTAGCAACAATGCCGTTTAGCTTTTTTTTATTGTTGTTGATAGATCTGGCATTACTGTAAGTTAGATTTCTAAATTATTGTTGATAGCGGCACTGTCATTTAGCTTTCAGTTAATTTTCGTTATTATTGGTGATAGATTTGGCAATATTTTCAGGCGCTTTTTACATTACTGAAAATGGCAACACTGTTAGTTAACTTCCCATGATTATTGTTGATAGATCTGGTTATATTGTCAGTTAGATTTGTACTTTAATGTTGATAGCAACACTGTCAGTTAGCTTTCGTGGTTATTTCTAGGATCTGGCAACATTTTCAGTTAGATTTCGTCTTTATTGTTGAAGCAACTATATCATTTAGTTTTCACGATAGATCTTTCATTACTGTCAGTTAGCTTTCTACATTCTTGTTGATTTCAACACTATAATTTAACTTACATAATTAATTATGTTTGATACATCTGGCAACATTGTATGTTAGTTTTCGTGATTATTGTTGATATCAAAGAAGTCAAGCGTGTATATAACTATAACAAGGTTAAATCTGTGTTATCATTATTTAAAGAAGTAGGGGAAATACGAGCTAAGGCACATATCAACAAATTTAACATACTGCATCGAAAACGTAAATTTGTGTAGCGTTTTTAATATCACCGAAATACAGGAGTTTATTTAAAGATGACTGTTATTTTAACTAACACATTTTTCAACTTCCCATTAGGCCGTTTTCACGCATGTGCGTTCCATACGAAAGTATCAAATCCAGCCCTTGAGCACATTTCCCTTTGTTGCACAACTAGCTTAATACACTAGGTAGCTTAAGACTAAGTCTGTGGATCGATTGTCTAAACATATTGGTTACCTAGAGCAACACACAAGTCTCTCAAACCTGTCAAATACAGATGGTTGCGACACACTAATGGTGAGAAATTTAGCTTCGTGGATCGATAAGGATGTGAAGAGTGGGGAGGGGGAGGGGGCGTCTGTGTACCTAAGCCTAACGTTTCCACAAATACACTTTATAATGGTTACTAAATGTAACCAAAAAGTCTATATAAAATTACTATTTATGCTAGTACTGATTTATTTACATTTACATTTCAAATGATAGTTCATTTTTCTTTCAACAAATTCAGCTATTTATAAAACTAGCTGACCCGTACGGCGTTGCCCGTGGTGCTTGGTATTTTCAGTATTTTTAACATAATTGTATTCTTTTTAAGTGTTCAGTCAGTGAGTGGTATTTTGCTTTTATATATATAGATCTTAAATAATAAAAGCACTATTGTCATAATAATAAAAGATCTGAAATTTTGATTTTAGTAACTTTGATCCCCCCCAAACCCCTCCTAAAATTTCGAAATTTGTCATACTCTTTCTTAGTGATCACCTATGTCCCTAGAGGAAGCTACATACCAAATTTAATTCCAATCCGTTCGGTAGTTTTGAAGAAATCGTTATTTAATAATTTTTACCCCCCAAACCCCCCTAAAATTTCCAATTTTTTAAAACGCTTTTTTAGTAAACACTTATGGCCCTAGAGGAAGCTACATACCAAATTTCATTCCAATCCGTTAGGTAGTTTTGAAGAAATCGTGATTTAATAACTTTGATCCCCCCCAAACTCCCCATAAAATTTCGAACTTTTTCAAACCCTTTCTTAGTGAGCCCCTATGGCCCTAGAGGAAGCTACATACCAAATTTCATTTCAATCCGTTCGGTAGTTTTTGAGAAATCGTGATGAGTGAGTGAGTGAGTGGTATTTCGCTTTTTTAAATATAGATAAAATTAATAATCTGTAACTAATTACTGGCTCACTCTTCTCAAAATCTCCAGAGGTCTTAGTTCGATAGGTGCTTGCTAAGAAATGAGTTTTGCAAACTTCATAACAAACCGCAAAAATTGCAAAAAAAATCTACAAAAAGATAGAAACATTATTTCAGAAAAAACCTGTAATTTCGAAATTCAGTACAGTAGTAGATCTTAAGTGTTAGAAAATATTAAAACTCAATTTTGAGTAATACTATCCTAGTTACAGATTTTAATTTAAGTTTTCGGCTACTTACTCTGTCTTGCGACTAATTTTGTTTCCACGAGTTTCCCAACGTTAAATAATGTTGAATTTAGGAAAGATTAAAAAGCGTTGGCTGAAAAAATTCAAACGTCGATTTAGTTTGGGTTTAGCATAAAATTGAAGGCTTTTAAATTTGGACTTATTTTAGTAAAAGTTTGAGTAAAATGTTTAGATTAACGAATAAAACTATTTGGTGAGACTGAATGAAACACACCCGTTGTATAATTTTTGACTGCACTGTCTCGAATCATAGAATGATCGCAGGACCGTTAGCTTAGTGGATTCTTGGGCCCAGTCGGTCCCTACGGTTTCGACTTCCTTTCACCATTGTATTTGGATAACCTAATAGAACTCCGATCCAATGCAATATTTCGTTCCGCTGGAAATTCGATGATAGTGGCGCTATCTATTGGGGAAACGACGGAAGCTGTGTGAAACACCAATGCTACCAATTATTTCTCCCTAGAGCTACCTCGCGGCACGACCATGCACTATTTTCCCGACAACCTTTTTTTCGTCACACAGCTGGCGTATGGCATGCATGATCTGATGTGGCGAGGCACTAAAACCAAAATCATCACCGCCGACACTCACTCAAAATTTAAGGGAGGGACCACAATCCCCTACATATCCTCTGTATCCACGAAGGCAATCTTCAACTCGTGCGACACCCAGACACAGAAGTGCACGCAATGACTACATATCAATAAGGCGAAGAGTTTAAATGGGTAGGATTCAGACCAGGAAAGTAGGTATAAAAGTGAGTTTACGCAATCGGTCGCTAGGGGCTCTCGGTGCGTGTTTTGACGGCCGAGTGTGGCAGAAGGATGGAATGAGAAGGAGATACAAAGAAGTCCGACGGTACCGTTTTTTTCTGCGGTCAGTTTGCCACCAAGCTTGGAATGGTCTGTGCTCTTAGGTCGGCTTCCTTTCACTTTACACTAGGGAATTTGCGTGTCGCATCCAGGTACCCGGTATTCCGTATCACATTCGTTCAACAGACATTGCTGGTCAAAAATGAACCAACAAACGACCGGCCCTGTGCATATACTAAGTGATGTCACGCCAACCCTCTGATGTTACCACTAGAAGACCGAACCTTAACCAAGGCCAACCGCTTCGTTGGTTCCGATTTTTATCTCATACACAGTAAGAAAATCTCGGAAAACAAATCTGTTGGTTTTCGTAAAAAAAAAGTTTTCTTAGATTTTGTACGTTCTAATTTGATGGGTATCGATTAAAACCGAATGTCTGAATTGATTTGTTTGCTTCTTGTATGCACTGCGCTAGCGTTCTGTTGCAGTCTGCACACGTGTTGTATAATTATATCCTTTAATCAGTAAATAATATTAAGTTTTGAACGAACAAATATTTCCAATAAGGTTAATTCTCGTAAGGGGAATACACACTTCTAGGATTTCAAGTAATATTAATACACGCTGACTCTCTTGCACTCCATAATTAATTACTGTCAATTATAGCGAGCCAGAGTAACACACAACGCCGTGCGCAAAGGTCAATAGTTCCCTATCCAGTTTTGATGCTTGTTAGTTAAATTGAAATAGATGACCCCGCTCTCAGTATGTTAGGGAAGTTTTAATTTAATAAAGTATCAGGAACGCAAGCGTGCTCGGCATCACAATAGGGCGGAAGTTTTGCGTTGGGCGAAATACGACCAATGTTTGGCGCAACCGTACTATACTATGTTTTATAACTATACTATATGTTTATAGTACTATATTATATGTTAAATGTTGTTATATGTTTTATTACTATACTATGTTCTATGAAAACCTACTCGAAAAATGTTTAATAAATTATATAAACGTTTTATGGGCTCAGTTTTGGGAGGAGAATAATAATTTTACAACAAAAAAATAGGCCTATTAATCTATAGGCCTACTTATAAAAGCCAAATACCATTGATTCATTGATTCATTGACTCATTGACTCATCACAGTTTCTCTAAAACCACGAGGCCTACAAACATGAAATTTGGCACTAATACTGCTTATAGGCTGTAGACGCGCACTAAGAAAGGGTTTCCGAAAATTCGAAATTTTAGGGGGGGTTTTGGGGGGTCAAAGTTAATAAATCAAGATTTCTCAAAACCTAGCGAACGGATTGGAATGAAATTTGGTATGTAGCTTCCTCTAGGGCCATAGATTCTCGCTAAAAAAGGGTTTAAAAAAAATTCGAAATTTTAGGGGGGTTTGGGGGGGGGGCAAAGTTACAAAATCACGATTTCTTCAAAACTACCTAACGGATTGGAATGAAATTTGGTATGTAGCTTCCTCTAGGGCCCTAGGTTTCTAAAAAGAAACACCGAACTTATTGGATTGAAATTTATTATGTAGCTTCCTCTAGGGCCCTAGGTGCTCGCTAAGAAAGAGTTTAAAAAACATCTAATTTTTAGGGGAGGTTTGGGAGGGGGTCAAAGTTACTAAAAATCCCCATAAGAAATACATAGTGTAATATATTTATTAATATAATATATTTTTTGTTAATATACATTTAACTTTGATTTGTCTATCCGTGCAAAGCCGGGTCGGGCCAGCTAGTCTATCTATATAAATAAAAATGTAAATGTGCGTTTGTTCAAAATCGGTAATCTTCGAAAGTTCTTCACCGATTGCTTTGAAATTTTTACAAAACATTACATTCGAATACAAGAAGGTTTATATATATACTAGTGGACATGGCAATGCTTCGCTATTGCTTGATTTACCTAACCTAAAATTATATTCAGTTTTTGATCCAAAACAGTTGTTGATCAAAATCAGCTGTTGATCAAAATCAGCTGTTTTAAGCTTTTCATACGAACAGCTGTTTTTTGTG
>JAGFPH010009095.1:12290-26037 GCA_018207615.1 Philaenus spumarius
TCTTTCTCATAAAGGGATACACAAAAGCTTTTCTTGCTCATGGAAGAATACACAAAAGCTTTTCTTTCTCATAAAGGGATACAGAAAAGTTTTTCTTGCTAATGGAAGGTTACGCAAAAGCTTTTTTTTCTCATAAAGAGATACACAAAAGGTTTTCTTTCTCATGGAAGGATACACAAAAGCCTTTCTTTCTCATAAAGTGATACACAAAAGCTTTTCTTGCTCATGGAAAAATATACTAAAGCTTTTCTATCTCATGAAGGGATACGCAAAAACTTTTCTTTCACATAAAGGGATACACAAAAGGTTTTCTTGCTCATGGAGGGATACGCAAAACCTTTTCTTTCTCATAAAGGGATAACAAAAGTTTCACTTGCTCATGGAGGGACACAACGCTTTTTTTCTCATGGAGTGATTCACAAAACCTTGTCTTTCTCATAAATGGACTCACAAAAGCTTTTCTTTCTCACAAAAGCGTTTCTTTCTCTTGGAAGGATTCTAAAAAAATGTTCTTTCTCATGAATTTATTCGCAAAAGATTTTATTTCTCGTAGAGGAATTACAAAAGCATTTAGGGATTCACAATAGTTTGTAATTTTCATTTAGAGATACACAAACCATTTTCTTTCTCATTTATAGATACACAAAAGCTTTTCTTTCTCGTGGAGAAATACACAATAGCTCGTCTTCCTCGTGGAGGGATATACAAAAGCACTTTTTCTCGTAGAGGGAAACACAATTATTATTTTTGGTGTTGTTCAAAATTAGCTGTCATAATATATTTTTGTTGTTTTATTGCTGTACGCCTACTATCTGCAGTAAAAAAGTAATTGTACCTTTTTTAACTTCGGATGTAGTTTTTGTAACGCTTTTAGTTCCATGGTCAGATTTCAATAAACGTGAATTAAGTGAATTTACTTGACTTCACAATTGTTATAATATAACTACTCCGCGCTCTAGAAGATATCCGCCCTGCGGGGGGAGTAAATTACATTGTTCTGTATTGTACAGTGTCTGAC
The DNA here is from genome assembly GCA_018207615.1 of Philaenus spumarius. Taxonomy (NCBI): domain Eukaryota; kingdom Metazoa; phylum Arthropoda; class Insecta; order Hemiptera; family Aphrophoridae; genus Philaenus; species Philaenus spumarius. Next base: position 13,309 of record JAGFPH010009095.1, read on the forward strand.
AAGTATAAAGCATAATCTTATACAATATATTTCTTACTACATGTATGTGTTCAAACACGAAGGAAATAGTTTTGTGAACAGTAGACCTCAAACAAAAATCTAAAATCTGCTCTTTACTGCAGATTTGTATGAAAAAGTTTTTGTTTATTGAAAACGATTATTGAATATACATACGGCATAATATATTAATTTAATGTTAGGGAGATACAAACCGGGATAAACAAAGGTATAATTTCCTGTTTTAAAGCCGATAATGTAAAAGATCTTTCAAATCGATTCACTAATAATGTTGCATCCCTTAATTAAAATCACAACTTAAATTTGCTGAATACGAACGTTCTTTTCGTAAACCTCTTTCGCTTCAGTTCACATTTTCCTCTTTTACCGTAGGTAATACAATTGTAAATCCGAATGTCGACATAAGGCAGGATTCGAGGTAGAGATATGAAAGAAATTTCACAGATATTCGCATAACCTGCAATACAATATTGATACACTTTGTTAATTTAAGATTTTGTTTTCTCTTAACCTCGCGACTGCGTAAAAAGGACTCTAGAAATAAAAATAATTGCACACGTCCTTTTAAATGCCTGTCAAGGAATTCATGTAAAATTTGAAAACAATCGAACCAAGCATTACAACCAAGTCGATACAGCATTTGTAATAAGCCTCATCCTACTCTTCAGCGAAACCAACTAATTTGTATACAGGTTTGTAAAATAAAAGATGTCGTACCTATTATGTTTATAATTTTTACTAAACAAAATTGTTTCTTTTTTACGATTAAGAACTTTTTACACGTTACAATGTTATAATTTAGTCGAAGGAATTGTATACGCTTAATTGCAATTTGTTTATCTGTTAGTTTTATCATTTTACTTTTTTTGTAAAAGCAAAGAAAGCAACATTTAGACCTTATAAGATTACTAGCTGACCCGTACGGCGTTCCCCGTGGTGGTTGGTATTTTCAGTATTTTTAACGTAATTGTATTATATTTACGTGTCCAGTCAGTGAGTGGTATTTGGCTTTTATATATATGTAGATCTTAAATAATAAAAGCACTATTTTCATAATAATAAAAGATCTGAAATTATGATTTTAGTAACTTGATCCCCCCAAACCCCTCCTAAAATTACGAAATTTTGCATACCCTTTCTTAGTGAGCACCTACGGCCCTAGAGGAAGCTACATGCCAAATTTCATTCCAATCCGTTCGGTAGTTTTGGAGAAATCGTGATTTAATAACTTTGATCCCGCAAACCCCCCTAAAATTTCTAATTTTTTCAAACCCTTTCATAGTGAACACCTATGGACCGACCTAGAGGAAGCTACATACCAAATTTCATTTCAATCCGTTCGGTAGTTTTTGAGAAATCGTGATGAGTGAGTCAGTGAGTCAGTGGGTTTTCGCTTTTATATATAGATAGATAACACGTATTAATATTGAAAATATTTGAGAAAGTACAAAAAGTTAGTTGATTCATTCCATCGAAGCAAGAATCCTTAGAACTTGAGCCACGGTCACTAACTAACTCGTCCACCGTGTCATGCTGAAAGTAGATCGGTCCGAATTACTCATTGACAAAGTGTATCGTATAATATTGAAAGTGTTTTATTTTATAAAAGTCCTTACACATTAATTTGTTTTTCCTGGATTCAAGAAACATTTATGCCAAAATTTAAGAAATCTAGCAACGCGTTTGGCCGTGATCGCGTCTTTAGGCTTGGTCATTAACATTCAACAGTATTTAAGGTAATTAAACTCTTAAGGGTCGGTTCTAGCTGTCGGCCAGGTTGGACTGACAATCTATAACACCAATGTTAAATTAAAATCCAATTTTTTCCTTTACTTTGATCGGAAAATTGTGAATGATATGTAATTTTAAAGCTATGGCCAATATGCATCCAAATGGCTTTTTCAGAACTAAGAAAACATTTTGTATAATATTTATTAACAATTTAAAACATTGAATTTTAATATCTTTTACGTTGTCACTATTAATTATAGCGAAAAATTACCAAGCGAAGAATTTCGTCCCCAAGAGTTTGATATTTAAAAAAACGCTATTTAAACAATTGCGGGTTTTAAATGGATTTAGGTTGAGCAATGTCCGCGTAACCTACCGCCTGCGTTGTCACTGATCAGCCAGCCCTGCTTCTGTTTTACTAGAGCCGACCCCTTAGGTTTTTAGTCGCTGTTAGTATGAGAATGGAAGGGCTCACAGAAATGGGGCGTAGTGAAACTGCCCCGACATTTTGGGTACTTTTGAAACGATGAAACTGCCCCGCTCATTACAGAGGATTAGGAAGGGTCGCCTCCCAAGACTAGAAATGCTGAAATCGCCCCGAGCATCCCGTCAGTGACTGCAGTCTTCTAAAACCAAACCAACCTAACCTAACCTAACCTACCTGGCCGGGCGATCGGGGCAATTTCAGCATTTCTGGTCTGGTGAGGCAACCCCTCTTGATCCTCTTTAATGAGCGGGGCAATTTCATCATTTCAAAAGTACCTAAAATATCGGGACAGTTTCATCGTCCCCCCGAAATGTTGGCCCGCCTCACTTTTACCGTTTTTGTAAATTGTAATTATTGTAAAAATATTTTGGGCTATCAATTTGTGTCAACATTTAGTAATGGGATGACTCGGGTGTTGTAAAGTCTCTTTGCCAAAAGTCTGCTTCGTTCTGTTCTTGAGTAATACGATAAGCTCATCCATTATCGATATAATCCGCTTAGCTCGGCTTAAGTTAGGCAATTACATGTACGTGTGAGAGCTCTTGTCTACTTAGCTTATACAGGGGGGTACAGGAATACAGCCGAACATCGGTGTGGAAACCCCGGAGCCGGGTAACTCGAACGGAAATTACTCGGCCACTGGCGCTGTAAATATTTCTCGCTTTCTGATTGGTAACAAAATGCCTTCCGTCATATTGGATAAATATAAAATGCGTTAAAGAAGGAACCGGAAGGAAAATCATTACTAGTTGTAAAAACTGTTAGATGCTAGAAAACCACCACCAACATTTTGAGTGAATTAGCGTTATTAGAGTCAGTTTACCAATATTATAAGAATAATTATATCCGACACAACATTGTGTTCTACTTAATCTATAAATAAAATTGAAGTGCCTGTCTTTGATTTCAAAATACTGTATAAGCTTATTTCTAAGCTCTTATTGTTATTCACACATTACTAAAACTTATCTGTCCGAAAATTTAATTGTGGTTTTGTGGACAAATGTTGGGGATATTGCGTGTCTGTTTCGATCTATGTCTTACATTATACAATATGTACAGGTCACAGCTACCCCACCCCCCCACCCAACTTGGATTCAAGTGCCTCTGTCCTAATCAATCATCATTTCCGTAAAAATAACACAATTTACAACAATACGTTTCCATAGGCATCACCATGTCACCGTAGGAGTTGGCGAGCAAAGCGAGTCAACTCCTATAAAATCTAGCGTACGTCCTCGTACGTACGTAAGTGAGTAACATATAAAATAACAGCTGATTTCACATATCATCTGTAATACTTAAACAAACCCGGTGAATATTATTGTTTGGAGTTATTTTTACAACTTCAATCTTTATAATTTATTGTGAAGTTATTTACACACAACGATATTTGGAAGTATTTAAAAATGTTGAGTTACAGTCATTTTCATTTTTTCAAAATTGATTTCAAGTGGTTTAACCAAATACAGTTGTGCGACATATCGTTTAAAAGCTTATTTAATTCTAAATCCAAAAAGAATAATAATTAGTATTAAAAAAAAAATAGTACAGTACATCAAAATGGGGCGAAATCGGAAAACACGATTTCGTTGTTTTTTGACCGCCATTTTTAATCGGTTAAAGATATGGATGTGCAAATTTCACCGTTGCTTTTCTCTTTAAATTCTACATCGAAATGATGTATCACATGACCACCTTCCCATTTAGGAAAATCGAAGTTACATTAAAAATGGCGGATACAAGACGGCGGATAATTTTTACATAGAGTAGGTTCCTCAATCACATCTACCTTCAAATTTTGTATATATACGAAATATTAAACCGGTGCCAGACTTTTCCTACACCCTGTATACAAGTGCATTGTGTATGAGTTGTGGTTTGGGAACTGCAAACAATTCGGCTAAAAGCTTGGAATCACTTCCGTTATTGAAACTTTGGCCATATTTGGACTGTACAAACAACGTATGCCTTAGTTCAACAAAGCTACGAACTATATGAACGAGTTATAACCAAACCTAATTATCTTTAGACGAAGAACTATGTTTAATTGTATCTCAATAGGTTAACAGTTCAGTGAGAGTAAATTAATAAACAAAAGTTTATACTATACGATTTGTAATGTTTTAGGTCCGAATTCAGGTTTGGTGTTGACTTTTCCGTCAAATTTTTATTTTAATCGTTGGTTCATAAGAGTGCGTGTACACTATAGAGTAATTTGCCCTAGGTAGAGCATTCGTAGAGCGGAGATAGACAAATCCAGGTAGAGCACTCTCTGAACCTGTGTACACTGAAAAACGTAAATGCACTAGGTAGAGCAGTGCTAAAAATTTCTAAGAATAGTGTGTGTCTCGGTTTTTTTTCAGCTGCGTTGTGAAGTTAAAATGTCTCAAGAGAGCGTTTAGCAGCTGGGGTGGTTGTGTGTGCTTTGATAAAAAAGAAAATTATGAAAATTTTCATAATAATTTTAAAAATAACAGGCAGATTAATTTACATCTTTAGGTATATATCAGAAATACATAATTTAAAAAAATACTATGTAAAAACAACAGACTTAATCTAGGCCTAAGTAGCTATGATTACGGGGATTTTTAACTCGGTAAATGTATACAATTGTAAGGATTATAAACCTGTAGGCCTATTTGTTCAAATTTTGATTTTATATACATTATTATATATTTAAAGAAATATCAAAATATTATCTTTTAGTTGCTTTTTATTTCATATTGACAGATCAAATGATTTAAAAGAAATTATTAATCGAATGGGTTTGTTTGTTATACGAAGATATACGAATGTTTCCAAAGTTAAACGAATAGGTAACATTCTTTAAACTTGTTTAAATGAATATATTGAAGATAAAAGTTTGTATTGATATGCACCTCATAACCTCAAAAGAAATTACAGCATAAATGTATAAAATATTAGTTTTATAACTCATATTTAAAAATCAACTTCACAAGAAATTATAATGATTGTCGTTGTAAACATAACCTTAAAGTATAATCTGCACTCGGTTTTGTTTAAAACCACCACTGACTCTACGTAGAGCACTTTCCAATATTCAACCAGACGAATGGAGCTAGACTGGTCTAGCTAGGGCCATCAAACACAGTGTACACCGTAGAGTCGGCCATTTACAGCTAGAGCTTAGAGCAGTCTCCGCTAGGGTTCTGTAGCAGCTGTGTACACTGGAGAGGAGCTTAGAGCACCCTAGCTAGAGCACCCAAATACTGTGTACAATGTAGAACCAGCCATCTACATCTAGAGCTTAGAGCAGTCTCCGCTAGGGTTCTATAGCAGCTGTGTACACTGGAGAGGAGCTTAGAGCACCCTAGCAAGAGCTACTCTACGATCAAGCTAGGGCAAAAACTCTCCAGTGTACGCCTACCTTTAGACTAACAATATCCACTTTTTCAAACTTTGGATGAAACGTACAAAACTTTAAAAATATAAACGATGTTTGAGTACCATTTATTTTTTCAAAGACACTCTGTTACCACAGCCGCCGATCGAATACGCTCCCAAACTCTTAGTAGATGAGACAAAGCTAGAGGATTAAGTTCAAAATGTGAGTTTTGCAGCAAAATTTATTTGAGTGCTAGCTGTGCAACGAAATCCCATGGAGAATGTTAGCTATGCGACAAAATTATATAATTTTAATTGTTAACCTTACTGAAACATTTGACTTAAACAAAAACAACGAGAACCAATCAAAATGAGTCATGGGTGATAATAGATAAACACGTTTAGATCAAAGTTAATTCTGTAGTCAACACTTATGTTTTCGATAATGTAGGCCTAATGTATCAATTATTTGCAAATTATAGTTTGACACAGGATTTTTTTTTAAATAGTAGGCGGATGCCGGTAGTCACGGGTGGCCTTCTTACAAAGGCATTGTTTGTCAACAGGGGATTAGGAAGGTTCGTTCTACCTGAGGGAGTGTCTACGTTTTGAGGCAACTATACTGTGTGGGGCACAAGCGGACAAAATATCAGCAATAGCGATGCGAACAATCCTATCGGGTGAAATCGGTCATGAGTGACACGATCGGTCGAATCGGAACGTTTTAGTTTTGCTGCAAAACAGTTGTCGGATAATGCGACTTTCGCATAAAAACGCAATTTCAAATATTAATTTGAATATACAAAGTCTTAATTAAACAAATAACATTGATTTAAATAAAAACTGATTTTTTTTTTTTATTATTTAAATCAGTGTGACAAATTCTTAGTGTTGGACCAAAATAGAATTATAGATCGATGTGAATTTACAAGATGAACAGAGCAGTACGCATAAATCGATATCGAAAAAGTTGATATTGTGACTTTTGCAACTACACTCCTCGTACATTCAATTATTTTTGTTTACTTTTCTTTAGGATATTAGCTGATTTACATTATAAAATGATATTTACAACAGCAAACGGACAAGAAATTAATTAGCTCTTTTTGTGTTTTGTATTTGATTAAATCTCTCCTTAGAATTAGCTATTTTGAGTTTTATATACAGGTTTCCTGTTTTGTTTTAGTTTCCTTAGTAGTTTATTTGTATGTTGGTATTGTGTTAGTGAGGAAATGGGTTATTTAAAAATATTAGATTTGACGTAAAATACAGTTTTAATGAAATTGCTAGTTTTAATCTTCTTTAGAGGTAAAAGCATTCGTGCAGTTTATAAATTGGATATAATCTGAAATACGTATTAATACAGCCGTGGTAAACGAAATGCAAATTGAAATAAAACACATGCGGAAAATATTTGTTCAAAACTCAAACAGAACGTATGCAATGAAAATGTATTAATTTCATTAAAGCTTACATTTACTTAACGCTCCTCACCTGTGGGTGTTAGTAAAATAAATCTCATTTTCCCTGAAAGATCAAACGAAACCAATTCATGTTCAACGTCAAAGGATGAGTGAAGGGGGAGGGGGGGGGGGTAAAAAGGGTTGACCACAAAATTAAATGACGACTAATAACAACTAGTGTAATATATAGTTTGTAAATGTAACTTTACAAACTATATTAAATGAAATTAAATGTTAACTTTTAATTTCATTTCCAAATAATTTATCACAGTATGAATAAATATCCGGGATATAGAAGAAGGCCCGGATAGTGACTTTTTACGACATATTTAATATTATCAAAAATGTAAAAGCCATTTAAATTCAATTCTTAATTACTAATGAAGTAAATAGTTTCAAGAAATAAAAAATATACTTGAAGTTAATAAATATTGAGCTTGATTTGTGAGAGGATATACTTAAAGGAATACAACTTGAACAAAGAATCTCACAGATGACCCGTTTGCTAAAACCAATTAATAATTTTAAACAAATAAACGGTACCAGAAACCGGCACATACTTTCTCACAAACATATTTAAATTATTAAACAGATTCACTGTGACTTCATAATTGTATTAAAGTTGGAGAGGGGATACATTAAAGTAGGAGAGTAACTAATAAATATTATTATTATTAGCTGAGAGAAAAGAAAACTGTTCGATCGATTTCGAACAAATTTCCACTAAACATGTCAATGAGGCATGTTTTGACAAATTTAGAAAAACAACCCCCTTTTTGGCCAAAAAACCTCCAAAAATCAGTTTTTATTATTATTATTATTATTATTATTATTAGCTAAACGGTAATTTTTAGAAAGATGCGTTTTTTGCATATGGGTTTTTAGGCCTACATTAAGGGCTACAAATAAGGCAAATTTTATGGAAATCATTAGAGCCATTAAAAAAAATTATGAATTTTTGGGGGGTTTTTGGAAAACAAGGGGCTGTTTTTCAAAATTTGTCAAAACCTTTTTTCGTGCATCCATACGGGCCTAATTACTGACATGTTTGGTGCAAATTTGTTCAAAATTTATGGAATAGTTTTCTCCCTAGCATTGTATACATACAGACAGACATTTTGTAAAAACTACTTTTTTGGACTCAGGGGGTCCCAAAACGGATATTTCCACAAAAATCTCAACATCAATTTTTTTGCGACCACTATACTTTCTCTATGCTATAGTATAGTGAGAAAGTAAAATTACTAATATTAATATCTGCTATAAGTTATTTTTCTATTGACATATAATTGTGTTTAGGCCCCAATTTATTATTTACCATTACGTTACCGTTAATTTTATTTAGTCGCTTCCTTAGTAAGTGTCTAAATAATTTCCAAAATCTCGCTCAATTGGTATCGGATAGGTTCCACTCCTACAGTGTTATTGTAATTTCAAAATTGGTTTACTAAGATTTGTCCAATTTATTGTACGTAATTTTTAATTTTGGGTATTGTCGAATCAGGATGAAACTGTCAATGGTTCGATGAGAGATGTAAGAAAGTCATAGAGTCATAAGAAAAAAAAGCCAGGTAGAAATTGTTACAGAGGCGCACCGGGCAAAACCTTGTTGAATATCGTATGCGGAGAGAGTGCGTAGAGAAAAAAAAGATTGAAATCATAAATAAACGTTTTCTTAGATATAGAAGAATTAAATGATTCGATCGGCCAGATAAACCACTGACGTGAGTTGAGCGACTTTCAAAAATTAAGTTTATATTTTTAGGGTTTCAACCAACTATTTGTCTACTCACGAGGGCGCTGAATAGCTGCCACTCTCAAGTTAAGCGTATTTGAGAGGAAGATCGTTAGAAGAATTTACGGCGTGACATAGCTCACATGGAAGGTAATCTATACTTATATTATAAAGAGGTAACATTTTTTTTAATGCTACGCAATTCGAATTATTTAGTATGGTCGTGTCTATTTTGATCCCTGCCTTATATTATCTATGTACAGGCCACCCCTCACTCGTCATTTCCGTTAAATGATCAGATTATACAATAATCAGTTTGCATTTTCTTCGCCATGGGATGCCGCCGGGGTTGGAGAGTGAAGCGAACATGTGCGGAGCCTCTAGCATAAGGTAAGACCGACCTTACAGTCTCATTTCGTCTAAGACATCTGTAGGATTTATAGCTATATCACCTATCTAAATCAAGAAGTGTTGAATAAAATTCATTAAGTTACTTCAAGATTTTGTTTGTAGTCCAGGCAGTTCAACATCGTGCATATCAGATTACATACCCGTTATTCCCATGATTATAATGCTTATGAAAAATGTGCATAGTGGAATAATTTAAGGACCTGATGATGAAGTGACGGCTCCGAAACATGTCGTCATAGAAAGTTCAACAAGTTACGTGACCGAATAAGTACGGTAATATATAAATACTCATAATAACTCATTAAATACCATTTCTATGCTCAAAGACGTTATTCCAACAGAAATAGTTTAACTTTGATATTAGTGATTCAGAACACAGAATCTTTATACTGTAATGTAGTCACGTTATAATATTGGAGTTGATTAGTACTAAATAATTAGTTGACACACAGGAGGAATGTTCTAGACTTATTAACAACAATCTGACAAACACGTTGAACTAATGATTACCTTTATTCGAAACAGTGAGACATGAACATGATTGATTACTATAATTAGGGGTATTAATGAAAGGACATTAAACCCCTAAAACGTGGTTAGCCGAGGGCCGCGGTTCACTGACAACTCACATGTTTAAGGTTCCAACCACTCACGAGTAACCAGCTTTGACAAACAATCAACTCCTATAAAAGCGAGTGTACGTACGTGAGTTACTATAATATAACAGCTGATTTCACCCATCATCTGTATTATACTTTGGGGTTATGTTTACAACTTTTTCAATCGTTATAATTTCTTGTGAAGTTGATTTTTTTAAATATGAGTTATAGAATTAATAAGAGCATAATATACATTATAATATTTGCTTTGAGGTTGTAAATTATATATAAATACATCCTTTTATCATCAATATAAATATTTGTTTATACAAATTTAAAGAAGAAATAGGCCTACCTATTCGTTTAACAGCTGATTTCACCCATCATCTGTAATCAACAAATGTATGCTACATTAAATACGTTATAATATTTGCTTTGAGGTTATAAACTATGTATAAATACAACGTTTTATCATCAATATATTTTTTTTAATAAATTTAAAGAAGAGATACATTCGTTTAACTTCGGAAACATTCGAACATCTTCGTATAACATTTAAACATATTCGATTATTAATTTCTTTACTATAATATTAATAACTTCTAAATCATTTGATCTATCAATATGAAACAAAAAGCAATTAAAAGATAACATTGTTATCTTTCTTTAATATAATAACGTATGTAAATAAAAACGTTCAACAAGTAGGCCTACAGTTTTATAACCCTTATTGTTGTACACATTTACCGAATTAAAAATCCCCGTCTACATAGTTATGTAGGATTAGATAGGTATTCCTTAATGTTGTTTTTTAATAATTTGTTTTTTAAATGATGTATTTCTGATGTGTATCTAATTAATCAGGCTGTGTTTTTTCACGGGGCTTACTAGTATACCTACATAATTATAATGTTAAACACTAGACAATAGTAGGGTTAGAAGGGTAGTACTATTCTCTGTCATAAAGACCCCCCCCCCCACGATATCGGCAGCCAAGCATAGTTGTCTTTTGCTGTTACTAATAAAAACATAAGACCGTAACATAGAGTGAGTCCATTAGGTCACCGTAGAACCTAATGTCATGCGCAGTACAGCCAGATTTTGTGTGCCAATATCAGGATTGTTTTACATAATACAGCTGTATAAACACAACGTAAAAACGATATTGGTTGTTCAAAAATTTACTGATTGTAAATTTAGGCCGGCCGCACACCGGATCATACATTTGTGTTACGACAAAACAGCTTCAGTCAAAACGTTTTGTGTATAATTTTGATACATACTTTTTCATTTCAATACGCACATTGTATAGTTACACAATGGATTCTGATGAAGATACTGTCGTGCTGCTGTGGAATTTCATTAAACTGTTTGATATGTTTGGTTGTGATGATGGTTGCCTTCGATGTAACATCATAGAGCTTTGGTCGGTTCTCAACCAGTACTATAAGTCGATCTACATCCACTACAGGGCTTTCGACACCTTGCGCATCTACCGTACACTCATGGTTCACAACAATTACAATCAACTGCACGACAAAACGGTCATAAGAACAGCTCTGAGCACATGTAAAGTGATTTGAGTAGGGGCTCCCACGCATGAGCAGTTCTATTTGTTTGAAGGTGTTTTGCCGTAATACGAAACTTGGGGGACCTTCGCCAGACAAGGAAAAAACGCTGTACAGCGCCTAAAGTCGTCTTTATACAATGCCGCAGCCAGTGTGCGGGCCCTCCGTTTAACCCAATGTTAAACCGAGCGCATCATACACCTTCCGACACTGTCATACAAAATGTTTTGTCGTAAGTCAAAATGTATGATCCGGTGTGCGGCCGGCCTACTGAGTTGGTACGGTAGGCCTAATAAATGTAAATGCTTCATGATAGGCCTAACCTAAAATTATGTTAAGCTTTTGATCCAAATCACCTGTTTTAGTTATAACATGTAACAACGGATGTTTGAACTATAATTTTTTCGTTGATTTTTGTTTGTGTTTGCTTTTATTTTGCCAACCTAACCTAGAAAAGTTGTTGGTTGAGATTCTATATTTACTAAGTTGGTTAATATGGTAATGAATGTAAATGCCTTCAACAAACATGTCTCGCTTTTTATCTGTGTTAGCTGTTTTATCTGTTCCACATATTTTCACCATTTGTAAGCTTTAAAATTTGTCAAAATACTTTCTTAGTGTGCGTTCATGACCCCATAGGAATATACCTTTAAATTTTTGTATTTTTCTCCTAACTAGATTTTGTTCCATGTTGATTCTGTGTCCAGTCGGTACAAATCCGCTTGTATATATAAATCACACATGTCACAGATCATCCATTATTCCAGCAAGTCTATATTCTTCTGTGAGTTATTTTTTAATTTCCCTTTTCACTTTATCTCACTAACCCAAATATGTCTGCCTTTCTCTTCTTCAACAATAAATACACTTTATCAATCATATAAGACACCTTCAATATATTCAGTGCTCCTGTTGATGCATTGCACCGTTTTTAGAAAATTCATTTTTAGAAATTCCTTACAATACGAAATCTGGGATAAATTCAGTAATAATGTAATCTGGGTTTGGTTAGTCGAGTTTATTTTGTTTGGGTACCTTTATTACTTAAGCGTCAACTGGAAGGAGAGATTATGAATTAAAAGAAAAAAAAGACAGAGATAATATTTTTTTAATTATTTATACGTTACAAATAATACTTAATTACTTGTGTTATACTTAAATGAGAGTTTAGTTCAACTTACTTTAGTCTTTACTTAAGCGAACATTTCGACGAAAGAATCTATTAATGGACAACAGTAAATCAAAGGCAGACAAGATGTTCTTGCCCGAAGTATCGGTTAATTTCTTCCTGGAAGAGACAGCTCATTTACTTGGCTGATTGCATCCTTAACTTTTGTACAGACGTTGCTAACATCAATATACTAGTTTC
>JAGFPH010009096.1:7066-17175 GCA_018207615.1 Philaenus spumarius
ATCAGCTGACTATTAACACTGCTAAGCGAATGCGTAGATAAAGGCAAGTAATCCAAGCCTCCGTTGGTCTTTCTCTTTGAAATTAACCTTGAACTTGAAAAGACCTTCAACGACCGACATAAAAACCTCATGGCAAAGTAAACGTTTGTAAAATGCGAAGTGAAACGTAAACTAGTTCTTTAATCAAAAATAGTCGTTTACAAAGTGCGATAAATCAAAAACAGGAATGTCGCGAAAGTTATTCATATTGTAAAGCGGACGGTCAAGTTTCGTTACTCCACAAAACATGTGAATACGTTTAAACATTTTGACATCTATTACCAGGTAAAGATTTAAACAAATTCTTAATTATGTTTCCATCTGAGTTGCTATATTAATTTTTACTGTTGTAAATTTTAACTATAATTATATATCTGCAGTTACAGAGTAATTTTGTTAATCTATACGTAAATTTAACCTATACAGCCATTTCTTTTAACCCTATGATACAGCCTATAAGCCTTCAGCAAATTTCAGTTTAAAATATAGTAGCCTTTTGTGCTATAGGTATAAAGGAGAAACATATCAGTAGAGTAATAGTCTCTGTTCAAATTTTCCTGTTATTAATTTTATAAAACAATATGTTACCATACATTCAGTTTCTTGCATAATATTACAATTCTGTTTTTGCACATGATTTTTACACTTAACCTTTTGGTTCTGAAACTAAAATTATGTTGTATTTTGTTTCATAGTTTACAACTGGTGCAACAATGAACTACAAAGACTGAATAAGCTTAATTTTTGAAAATGTCTGCCTTCAAAAGAATTGTTAGTGTAAAACTCCAACTTAGTGAAATATCAGTGACTATTAATAGATAATTTATATATAATTCAAAATAGCAATTACCTGTGTCTAAAAATCAGTATTAATGAAGGCTATTTTATAACAAGAAAAATACAAAAATAATCTGATAAAGGTTGTATGTAAATTTCTTTTAATTAAATAACTTGGATGGGACCGTTAGCAAATTTTTGGAACCACAATCTTCAAGGGATTTCATTCTAAATTCAAAAAACCTTATTTCTTTTCTTAAATGAGAGACGTCTCTGATAAATTAAATACGCATTTATTTTTATTATTTAATTTGACTTAGTATTAAGGTTGGCCAAGAAAACAAGTGTTATTAATAAATCCATGGTGATATGTATTTAATCTTGTAATCTTGTAAAAAGTAATAAATTGTAATAAATCTTTTTATTATAAATGGGGAGGATTTTTCTAATTTTACTTTAGGGAAGGGATCTTTAAATTTAATCAAAATCAATATTGTAAATGTAAACTATTCTTAAATTTTCTTTTCAATTATAACTAAGGGCATATCAATTTAAATCTTTTCTTTAAGGGCATGTGATTTTTGCATATCAATTTGCAAGTAATTAATAAACAAACAGTTTATTATATGAATTGTATTTATTGTATTTCCTGTAAATAGCTAAATCAGGTGTTCAATATCAACTTTAAATAAGGTAAGGTTACAGATCTTTTGCTGTACTCGGTAAAGTTTTAATTCTTATAGGATTGTATGTACCATCATAGTCTTAGCCCAGCACGCATTCCAAATTGTTGTCATTATTTCTTTAAAGGTGGTACACTCGATGTTACACTTATCTTTCAACAGACCGCACAGTTTTGTATAAGTTTCAGGTTTCATCCTATAAACATTTTGGAACTTTTCAGGGTGTTGGAATAACTGTCTTGTTATAGTAAATTGACTGGATAACAAATTATCTTTCCAATATGGATGGGTCCAGAATTCTCTTGCAATATTATAAATTTTATTCTTCGCCGTCGTCTTCTTCTCCTTAACACCATCAGCAACAACACAGCATCCTCCTCCGACGACGACATTTTCTAAAATAAGCTGACTCCTTCTCTTCATTGTAATGTCAGCGACACCGGTGTGTAACCCGCCTTTTGTATGTCACTGGCATCATGCTAGTGACATCAGAAATGTCAGCGACACCGGTGTGTAACCCGCCTTAGGGTTTCAACCAACAATTTGGGAAATAGGTCTATTCACGACGGTGCTAAATAGCTGTAAAATGGTTCGCACGCCATTCCGCATATTGGGAGTATCTTCAATAAACAAAGCATTGCGTGCTTCGCACGATAACCCCCGTATTATGAGTATCTTCAATACACAATGCTTTGCGTGCTTCGCACGCCAATCCCACGGTACAATCCACCCCATGGCTTTGAACCGGGTACTTCTGTGGTATTTTACGTTTTGATCGACTTTTGGGGAACCAAGCAAGCTATAAGGTCGCGTAAAAAAAACAAAATGTGCAGAATAACATCCAACATATATATTTCTAGAAAAAACTCCCAAAAAACTACCAAGTTTTAACCAAATCAGACCTAAAATGCGATTGCTAGAGTGCGAACACATATATGATTTTTAATGACATAACAAAACGTGTTCTGGGGACCATGTTCGGTGCTCATTTTCTACTCCCGACCTTGGTTGGGTCTTACCATAAGGGCCACTGCAACAGCCCATTTTTCCTGTGCAAATTTGCTAAAAAGATTGGATGTGTTAAGGTTCGAAGAATTAGTTAAAGCATTTGGGAAAATTATTTTAGTGGCTAAACAGAAGTGTAGTTGAGATTTTTGGATAACAGTTGAGTTTAGTTGCGTAATTTGAATCTCTTTTTTCATATTCATAAGATCTAATATGTTCCCTAAATCTTGTTTTTAGTTTTCGTCCTGTTTGGATTATATATGTTGCGTTACATTTGCACTTTATTTTATATACTCCATTTTTGTCGTATGCTTCCCTTTCTTCTATAAATAAACTTCCTTAATCTTCTCTTTATGGTGTTGTTCGTATTAAAAGCATTTTTCACATTGAATTTCCCCAAAAACATTTTTATTTTATATGTTTCTTTTCCAGTGAAGGTAAATCCCGCCCACATATTTTCTTGTTTCTTTGTGACTTTGGTCTTATTATTTAAATTGTGTTTTATTTTACGAATTAATTTTCTTATTATTCTCTTTTCGTATCCATTATTTTTAGCTCTTCTTTGTACACTTATAAATATGAAAAAAGAGATTGAAATTACGCAACACGCTTATTAAATGAGGGTCATTTGCCATATGAAATGAAAGAATCAATGAAGATCTTACACCAAAGTAACAAAGGAAGACGGTTAAATATAATAGAAAACATGACAATTTTCAAACTAAAAATGAACGGAGAAAATGTTATTAATGAACAAATTAGCAGTCAATTCCAAAATCTAAAATTGTTGAAAATATAAAAAAATGAGTATGTTTATATTACATAACGTGTTACATAACGTGTTGTATAACATATTACATAACAGGTTACATAAGAAGCAGTACCAGTACCGGTAGTAGGAGGAGGGGCGTGGCTAACTATATCTAGACGATTCCATAACGGATGAATCTAGTACTGAAATAGGTCTCGATAATGGAGGAACTCCGAAACGCGTCGACAAACTTAAGTGAAAGTGTTACGTTAGGATTGGCAGAAAATTGTACTAAAGCTTATTACAAAAAATAAGTTTAATTTGTTTAACAGTTACAACATACTATTTGTGAAATCGGTCTACTCACGAAGGCGCTGAATAGCTGCCTTCATGTACGAAATATATTAGTGGAATTTGTTTGCACCTCTGTCAATAGCAGTTCTCACGGGGAACTTCGTTCCTCAACCTTCCTGCCACAGATCAGAAGTTGTCCCCATGTGGATTTCACGCGGGTAATTTTAAGTTACTTTTGATATTAATTGATTTTGGGGTAACTAGAGGTGCCATAATATCCAGTATAAAATTAAATTTACCGAATAATCGCATGTTTTTATATATTTAAATAAAGTCCCCAAAAAGTTGAATTCGTGTAAGACAAATCTTTAAACAAACTTACGTCCAGTCCAAAAAAGTGCTTTAGGTTTTTGGATTTTTTGGGCAACAAACTCGTAATAGCCTCATAGAAAACTAAAGTGTGCCTACCAAATTCGGTGTGACGTGAATTTCGGCCGTTAAAGATCTACCATGACCATATCGACGTCATACCACACCGTAAAAGCAATTACGCATCTTTCCTACATAAATTCGCTAATAAGACAATCTGTCATTATCAGAGATGATTTGTCCAAGATCGGGAGTATTGTCTCGAATTATTTCCCACTTCCTGAGACATAATCGTGTCATTTTATGTTAGGTACCTTAACTTGGCAGGTACTTGTTGGCAGATTTGATTCAAAATTTGATGCAGCCTAAACAATTTTCTATAGAGACCGTTTTTCCAATCTCATTAATTTACCCGAATAAGTTTTTACTTTATAGTACCAACACACACACAATCAAACACTCAGACTGAACTAAAGACTGACTTAACTAATAATAATTCTACACTGACTGTTCAATAATTCTTGATTTAAATTAACAGATGTTGTTCAAAGTGTGCCTTTTGTAAACTTGAATTCAAGTCTGTATTTTCTATTTGATATAAAAGACAATATATTTTAAAAACAAATTTAAAAATATAAATATTTTATTGCATATAATTTTTTTTATTTTTTCTACCGATAAAAATACTAATGTTAAATAATTCGACCACGCAGCTAAACCACTGACGTGAGTTGAGCGAATTTCCAAAATTTAATTTATTTATATATTATAGGGTTTCAGCCACCAATTTTGGGAAATATGTCTATTCGCGACGGTGCTGAATAGCTGCAAAATGGTTCTAACGCCATTCCGCATATTGGGAGTATCTTCAATACACAAAGCATTGCGTGCTTCTCACGCCAACAGGCATATTGAGAGTATCTTCAATGCAAATAGCATTGCGTGCTTCGCACGCAATTCCGCATATTAAAAGTATCTTCAATACACTAAGCATTGCGTGCTTCGCACGCCATTCCCCATATTAAGGATATCTTCAATACAAAATGCATTGCGTGCTTCGCACGCCATTCCTCATGTTGGGAGTGTCTTCAATACACAAAGCATTGCGTGCTTCGCACACCAACCCGCAGATTGGGAGTATCTTCAATACACAAAGCATTGCGTGCATCGCACGCCATTCCGCATATTAAGAGTATCTTCAATACACAAAGCATTGCGTGCTTCGCATGCCAACCCGCATATTGGGAGTATCTTCAATACACAATGCATTGCGTGCTTCGCACGCCATTCCGCATATTAAGAGTATCTTCAATACACTAAGCATTGCGTGCTTCGCACGCTATTCCTCATATTGGGGGTATCTTCAATACACAAAGCATTGCGTGCTTCGCACGCCAACCCGCATATTAGGAGTATCTTCAATACACTAAGCATTGCGTGCTTCGCACGCCAACCCGCATATTAGGAGTGTCTTTAATACACAAAGCATTGCGTGCTTCGCACGCCAACCCGCATATTATTAGTGTCTTTAATACACAAAGGATTGCGTGCTTCGCACGCCATTCCGCATTTTTGGATATCTTCAATACACCAAACATTGCGTGCTTCGCACGCCATTCCCCATATTGAGAGTATCTGCAATACACTAAGCATTGCGTGCTTCGCACGCCATTCCGCATATTGAGGGTATCTTCAATACACAAAGTATTGCGTTCACGCCATTCCGCAAATTGGAAGTAGCTGCCTACATATACGAAATATATTAGTCGATTTTGTTTGCACCTAAGTCTTCAGCTTCGACTCATTCCTTCATTCTACCCGCAGCAGACAAACTCCCTTTACGAGTTTGCAACTTGATCTTGTGGCCTAGGGTTATGGACTGCTTCGCTAGCGGCGTACTTACTCAGCCGTCATCCTCGGAACAGAAGTTGTCCCCGCGTGGATTTGATACGGGTACTGTTGTAGTATTTAACATTTTGATCGATTTTGGGGGAGCCAAGCGAGCTTTATGGTCATGCAAAACAACAAGATGTGCCGATTTATATCGTATATTTATGGATTTAGATAAAAAATAGTTTCATTCTAGTAAAAAAATCTCAAAATATAGTCACTTACGGTCAAAAAACGTGCATCCGGTGGTTTTGATTTTTTTCTTTGCTAACGAACTCATCTGAACGACATAGACAATCAACGTAAGTAGGCATCCTGGGAGGTGAGCTCCAACATAGGCTCTTATGGGTCTACGTTTCGACCAATCAGAGGGCCGGATTTGGTCACGTGACCTAGACCAAACCCCCTCCTATGCTACGCCGCCATCTTGATTCCATCATCTCCTGGATTTTTGCACCGAGTTTTGACGACGCCATCTTGTTTTTGATGAAGTAATATGCACCGACTTCCGACTCCAGGTATTTTGCACCGAGTTGTGACAGATGATGACACCATATTGGTTGCGGTGACGTAATATGCACCGACTTTCAACTCCTATATGCACCGACTTCCGACTCCTGGGTTTTTGCACCGAGTTGTGACGACTTAAGATGGCGGCGTAGCATAAGTGGGGGGCGTGGTCTAGGTCACGTGACCAAATCCGGCCCTCTGATTGGTCGAAACGTAGTCCCATAAGAGCCCATGTTGGGGCTCACCTCCCGGGATGTGTACTAACGTTTGTACCAACAAAACGAGTTCTGGAGACTGTGATCAGTGCTCACTAACCACTGCCGATTCTAAGTCTCTCACCACAAGAGCCACTGCAATAAATCATCTTTCCTGTGGAAATTCGCAAAAAATTCAGCAAACATCAAAGTACCCAATCTTGAACTTCTTGAAAACATATCTCTGAAGATAGGGCAAAATGGCTTAAGTCAGAAATTGTTAACGCATTATTATTGTATGAATAAAATATATATTGTTTGTGATTTCAATGGTTTCGCGGTTAAACATCAATGGTAAAAAAGTCGAAGTTATATAAAAAACAAATTTTCGTGTTTTTTTTTTAATAAATATATATATACACATACATATTTATAATCTTACTAGCTGACCCGTACGGCGTTGCCCGTGGTTGTTAGTATTTTCAGTCTTTTTGGCGTAATTGTATTCTTTTTAAGTGTTCGTTGAATACCTATGCGTATCCTACTGTGGTCATGAAAAAAAGGCTACGCTATTTAAGAAAGCACTGAAAAATGTATTCCTGTAAACTACTATCTAACATGAAAAAGCTTTAAATATATCGTTTTAATTTATAGATTTTACTAATTTTGACTTTCACTTAATTTCATTGACAATGTTGCGAGCACCTACAGCCTAAAAGGAAGCTACGTACCAAATTTCATTCCAATTCGTTCTTATAGGGATTTTTAGTAACTTTGACCACAACCCCCCAAACCGCCCTAAAATTTCGAATTTCATTTAACCCTTTCTTAGCGAGGGTTTAAATTAGCTGGGGGTCGTAGAAAAGATATTTGAATCACTTTGTAACATCCGCGTTAATTTAGGATGTAACAAACTGGTTCAAATAGAGTTTGTAATTTTAAATGTATAGGCCTAATTAGTATAAGATATTGTTTAGTATTTAAATATACAATTATATATCGATATAAAGCTACGGATGTGATATTTTAATGGTATTTAGTTTAATTCAGATTGTTTAGTTTTCAATATAATATGTTTAAACTCGTGTATGTTTATGGTTATGCATGGTGTCAAATATTTGTATGTTATTATTATTATTGATAGCGAAAATATGTTTTGAAAAGTATTAAAAAATGCATAGTTATGATATATTTTATATAAACAATATTTTAAACAGCATAACTCTAAGTAGGCCTATATAGATATTTAATAACCAATATTTGAGTTGAATAGTTCTGTAAGCATTTTTCGTTGATTTTTCCTTTTGTTTGTTTATAGTTTTTCAATCTAGCCTTAAAAAGCTAATAGTTTTGAAGAGTATTAAAGTGATTATAAATTTGCTAAGTAATGTTGCTATGGTAATGATTGTAAACAAACATAACGTGTTGCTAAGCTTTTTATAGGAACAGCTGTTTTTGTAAGCTATGGTTTTGAGTTCATACAGTAAAGGCTGTTGAGTTTCTTACAAATTTGAAACTATTTCAGGAACCTTTTCAAATTTTTCTTTACGTATAAACCTTCTATGAACTACTGCAAACATTTTAAGACCAAAATTAGCCAAATCGGTCCAGCCGTTCTCGAGTTTTAGCGAGACTAACGAACAGCAATTCATTTTTACTATGGGAGACCCTTGCGTGCTCCGCACGCCAACCCCCGGTGCGACCTTCTAAAAACATATGTTATGTTTTATTTATAATAAAAGTGTATGATTAATAATAACCTCAAAACTAAGATGGTAAATAATGTTAAATGTTTAAATCAAATTATTTCTTATATTTTATAACAGCAGTAATAATAAAGGTTAAAAGAACCAGTAAGGCTCAGGTCTACACTTAATCAAAAACCTAACAAAAAAGTTATAAATAATAACCTCAAAACTAAGATGGTAAATAATGTTAAATGTTCAAAACAAATTAGTTCGTAAATTTTATAAATTGAATAAATAATTAATTTCCTCCCTTATAAAAATCAATATTTACTTCCACAAAGCAGCTGTATTAGTTAGTTTCTTATTATAAACAGCTGTTTTGTATTAAAATGTTTTTATAACCTTCTGAATACTGTAATCATCGTTATTTACATCCACGAAATCAGCTGGATTAGTTAGTTTTTTATTATAAACAGCTGTTTTGTATAGAAATGGTTTTTAAATATTTTCCATGTTAATCTTAAGGGGAAAACCGGACCTTTGAGATTAGCTCACGCCATTAAGGATAAGAATTTTTGACATCTAAAACCTTAATGCAAAACTACGAAATGAGACGAATTTTTTGAAACCTCAAACATTAAAATTGGTCCAGAAATAAGGGAGGAGTTGTGTTTACAAAAAACGGCTTCACGTATTATATATAAGGATATATATAGATAAAAATTATGCAAAACCCGGAGACCAGGTAACTAGTCATATTCCGTCAGATTGGAATCGAGCCAACCACCGTTTGCTTTACTTCCGCGCTCCTACCCTCAAACCACAGATATAAAGTTACCTGGTCTAGCCGAGATTCGAACCCAGTACCTTCTGATCAGGAATATTCTACGCTAACCACTCAGCTATCATGGCTTGTCAATAAGAACTGAGAACAAAACAGCACTTGAATTACGTGCTACCATATTGCCTATCTCGTCCCTTCTCTTAAATTATAATATATACTGCAATGCAAGCCATGAGTTTGTCAAAACTTTGAGTGCTTCTCCTTTATCGTTAACAATTTCTGACTTCAGCCCTTTTGCCCTAACTTAAAAGATACAACATAATGTTATCAAACCGCGGGGGTGAAATAACAACCAAAGCTCTCCCTCTCGACTTCCCAACGTGCCGTCCTTTTATTAAACCTACCTTTGGAAATAAAACGACACGGTCTTTACATTACACGAAGGGTATTTTTGTTTTGTTAAACCGTGAAGCGAGGTAAATACAGCGGCGTGACAACAATACTGTGTATGGCCTCATTACAACCGCACGATAGCGTTCATTAGAATACACACGTTGCATTGTGTGCCTCTGTGTTTGGAGCAAATTTGTATTAGAGAAATATGTTTCTTTTCTAAAGCTTGAAGGGTAAATGTAGAGAGAGGGTGGCTGGAGACGTATTCATATTTAGATAAGATGCTTTGTTATTTTTATATGTAAATAAATTGCTCTCTTTATGAATGTGCTTTGAGGAGTGTTTATAATAATAAATTGTAAGGAAATGTCTGTTTCGTTCTACTGAAATATACTTATCAGAATGAATTGAAACCATTTCTGATGTGTTTGTAGTGTTTTCTATGATCTTCTTGGAAGTCTGACATGAATGTTGAATGCAGGTAAACATACAAGTTAAAACTTCATTCAAATTTTGAATGCTTGCATTTATATTATACCGGGTGTCCATTTTAACTGGGCTAACGTTGGGATCTCTAAAAGTACAAGATTTACAGCAAACTTTAAATAGGGGGCTTCGCCTACTTTTTAGTGGCCATTAAAAATATGAATTTCAAGTTTTGAAAATATGCCGCCATTTTCCAATATGGCGGCTAACATTCGAATTTCTTATGGAAACCCCTATTTTTTATGA